>OZ026837.1:36002192-36083239 GCA_964023205.1 Lutraria lutraria | reverse complement strand
TTAAACCATTGGGCTCATAGAACATGTTTCGCGAAAATGTGTTGAGGTAATGAACCGGGGAGCCTATAGTTCTAACAAAATCTAAATAAATGTGAATTTGACTTTGACATTATATCATTTTCATGGATTTTTAGCCGATATTTGGTCTTATTCCAATTGAAAAGAGTATCTTTTTTCCCAATTCACAGACAAAAATTCCCAATTTAAAATTCCAAAAAAAAATATTTTTGAATAACTACAATCTCTGAAAACAAGAGATCGTTCACTGTAACAGACATGTTATGATTGAAAATTCCTATTATGGACAGTGCTTGTGTGTGTTTATATTTTCCCAATTTTTAACAAAACACCGCGGAAATTCTCAATCCCAAGGGTATGGGTCATGTTCCCAAAATACTGGAAAAAATCCCTGTATTTTCAATCATCCACCAACTCATTTGCACACGCATTATTAAAATTCAACAGCAAATTATATTGGAATGAAAAATAATTACAAACTAAGATGACAGGCATCATGGGCATTCAGCGCATGACACAAAAACCGACGTTAACAAACAAGATTTATGTTTCCTTTCTCATAATAATTTGTAATATCATGTAAAATAGAAAGAAACAGTTTTTATTCAAATACATTGTAAAATGTTAAAGCAAAGAAAAAAAACCCAACAATTCTTGGAATTTTCGTAGGAAACATCATTTTTCATTTGTTATGTCCTTTAAATACCGTAAACATGGTTGATGCCAGTGATACTTTGGACACTGAAGCCGAATCTAAATACACTATCTATGAACATGAAACATATAAAATGTATGGTGGCTGATTTATGCCATGTCGTATTTTCGCTTTTTCGCCACAACAAAACGAAAATGCGAAAAAGCGAAAATACGACAAAGTCAACTTGTCGTGGCGAAAAAGCGAAAATACGACATGGCATAAATCAGCCACCATAAAAATGCGTATTTACAGATTTTGTCAAATATTTATGACATGATGGAATGGAAATTTATGTTGACGGCCTTGAGCCTTCTGATCGAAAGTCAAGATCAACAGCAGAGCATTAATACATATAATTAAACAAGATGTGTTTTTAAAAACACAATTCCCCCGTGACCTTGACATTTGACCTTCTGACTTGAAAATGCATAGATCCTGTAGAGTTTGTCATGAGGAATCAACAGACAAACAGACAGATATGCACCCGATCTATCGATACGGGGGCATAAAGCAATAGTAACGGGAGTGTCGGTGGTTCTACGAAGCTGTTCCACCGATAATTCGGAAAAGTCGTCAAATGGCCATATCTGCAGATGCAACTTACCCCCCCCCAGTGATAAAAAAAAACAAGCGATTGTAGGATTTTTTTTAAAATTTAAAAACCCTTCTATCTAAGCTGAGGCATGTCAATGAAATGTCACTACCTTCCTTTACCCTTAAGTAAGAACAAGTCTGTTAGATTATACAGTACAGTCACTCGTCAGGTCCTGACCTCACATACCGTCTTTTCTTGTTTTTGTACTGGGACAAAATTATGTAATATAGTGTCCCTGGTTTTTGTAATGTTACAAAACTACACGTAAAGCAGTTTATCTAATACATCACCATGTCTTTTGATATCGCTTTCATGCTACCGCAGAAAGTTTTTTTGAATCAACAATGACGCATACAATCGTACAGAAAGGACAAGCAAACATGTGTACAAATCAAACTGGATACTGCCAAGTCATCCTTCCTTCTCTGCTTGTCATTTAACGATTGCCGTATTTCACTCTTGTAATTTAATAATGTTCCCCGAGTGACTTTAACTAAACCACCAGGTTCTGTCACATGTGAATATTGGCTGAGTTTTTAATGAAAAATAATGGCCAATTATGTAACCTGATTGAAGAGTTATTACCCTCACAATTGAACATTGTCACAATGTGATTAAAATATCAATGTTGACTTTAAATCGAATGAAATGTATTGAAGTACGTCAATATAACATGTTTGCATCTTCCACTACGTCTTAACTATATATCCTATACAAAGCACTTTGCTTTGATTGTCTTTTATCTATCAGACTTTAAACATAGATGTACGGTGATTGTAAAGTTTATAAATTTGAAAGCAATGTTTTGGATGTTGACGCTGAGCAATAATTACTCCGCCAAGTTCATTTCTATTTATGACAACATCATTCATTCAACAACTTTTTTCTATTGTCGGTGATGATTTCAGTTTCAGTATAGTGTTTTATCTTCTTCCTTAAAGTGAGAAATCAGAGAGAAATGCAAACAATATATTTATTTGTATTGTCGTCTTAACGTAAACAGCCTTCAGACAGACTGACGTCATACAACAACAGTTACTGTTCTGGAAAGCGTGTCTGTCAACGCAAGCAAATTGTGCTATACGTTACAAGCGTAACTCGAACTTAAAAAGACTTTTCACAATTACCGAACATATTACTAGAATGTTGCAAATTCAAAAAAACTATTCCAGTATTTAACAGACCACGTATATAATTGGTAACACATGCCCGCGTGTAAATACAAAATATTTTAATAATCCATGCGTTATGGTTCCCCTCAAACACCTAGGTCAGTGTGCCAAGTCCCGAGGTTTGTAATAAAGCCTGTGTATTATGAATTTAACTGACGGGAACTCGGTTTAAACAGAAGTAATTATCTAGCAGACCTTGAAATAGTTGCAAACAGCGATTAGAAAGTCTCAGTGGACTTTGGCATCAGCGATGTTATCAATATTTACCCGTCATTGCCAGTGATTGGTATTAGGATACCAGAGTCAGCTTTAGAACTTATGCATGGTGGTTGTTGCTCAGTAGCTACGGAAATAGAATGCTGCTTGGAATGCGTTGTCACGTGTTGTCGACATGGTGATGCGGGTGTGAATAAACCGGTGTTGTAAATCAAATATAACAGCCCTTATCTGTTTCTGGTAAAAACTATCATTGTACTTTTCATAGTTCAAGTTGCATAACATTTTCCTTTTACGCTGTTGGCATTGAATTCTTTGACTAATGTCTATAAGTTTGCATAATGTGTTTTTTTTTTCAAAAAAAAGAGAAAAGGACAGAAGAATAATTATCTATGTTTAGGAATTGAACCGAAATCATGTTTCTATCTCAGTAAGTTTGTCTAATATATATGTATTATGAAGAAGCTTAGACATTGTACAGAAAATCTGTTTCCTTGGCTGAAGTTAGTATCACTAAAATGGAATAATTATGTACAACAATGTTTATTTGAATCTGAACCTGTATAAATTGTGTATGATTTCAGATTAATAATCATAAAACGTCAAAGCCATTGAAATTATTTCTATGCTTCAATTATGAAGTTGTATAATCGTAATGTTTAATGCTTATATGTATTTTGCGCTGATGGCCATGAACTGCTAATAAAGAACTTGATGTAGTAATTTACAATTAGTAAGTTATTGTTATAAAACATCACCACCAAAATATATTATGCGAGTGAGCTCGCAAGTTCTCACATTTACCTATACTTACGCGCAAATAATAAAACTATTCCCGGATCTTTTATGTGCAAATTTAATGTATTTTGCTATTTTCATAAACTTGATTAAGAATGCAAAACGAGAAGAAAAACAACAACAGACATTTCTAAGCTGATTTGTCATATCAAGGAATATATTTAGAATTCAACTGAATGTTCAATTATAACTTAATGAATTTAGCTTTCAATAATCCATCTGATGTAATCGAGTGACGGAAAGTCCCCAACCAATCGTAGACTTCCTTAGTGGTTTTATGTATACACATGTCTTAGTGAAATTAGACCCTCCCTCTTGCCATGCATGTTTACAGTGAAGACAAGCTGAAGTCCAGGTTTTGTCCTTACATGAGTATATTCTTTTGCAAACAATTGAGAGAGCATACCGGTGTAACGTTTTCAACCTCCCCCCTTTTCAGGTTACCCCCCGGTAACTTAAAAACGTTCTCAGATTACCCCCGGGAATTTGAAAACGTTTTTAAGTTACCGGGAGGGGTACAATTAAAACGTTTTCAGATTACCCCCTCCATTTTCAAATGCCCAATCCGGTAATCTAAAAACGTTTTCAGGTTACCCGGGGGCGCTTTGGAAACATTTTCAGATTACCCCCGGGGCCGGTACTTTGAAAACGTTTTTAAGTTACCGGGGGGTAACCTGAAAAGGGGGGAGCTTGAAAACGTTACACCGGAAGTATACGGTATTTGTAAGGGCCGTATTCATGAACTGGGAAGGGGATCCCCTAAAATTTTAGGCTGTAATGCTAATCAAAGGGATTAGTCTTTTCTACACCACCCCGTTCTCAGATAAAATCTAAATTTAGCCCCCCAAATTAGAAATTGCTTCCGTACAAGGCTTGTTTATGTCTGAAAAGATTTCCAATGGGTCTATTAATGTTTAAAAGTACCATCTTAGCTGAGACACGTCTGTAATAGGATGGACTGAAATAAAGACACATATATCCTGCTTCTTATAGATGGCTGTCAATTAGTTGACTAAACTTACCCGTTGTCTGAACTTTTCGGAAAGTTTTTCTTTTATCCCCAAATTTTGTATTTTAAAGTAGGACATAAAATTGTCACTTTGTTAATAAATGTCAAATAAATGCCACTCTTTGAATCTAATGAACATCCGTTATAAAATGTATTTTAAGTAATGCACATGTCAGACAACGATCGTTTCGAATTCAAAGAGACTGATGGTTATATAGATCGTAATCTTTGCTTAGGAACGTATGCATAAGCTATACAACTAGTTCATTTGTTTGTTTATATGCCGAGTACAATTGTTGTTGGGCGCCTATGCAGCCGTGACCTGTTAAGTAATATTTTGCCAATAAAATTCTTTAAATACGTCACAAATTCTAGATATATCTACAAGTGACGCGATTTCTTAACTATACGACCATCTACTCGTACATAAGGATTTGAGTGATTTCTAGTAATCGGTTTGTTCTGTGTCAAACATTTCAACACCGTCTATCAAGGTCACAATAGCGAAATAATTTATGCATGCAGGAGATGCAATGCCTGTTAAGAAATGTACGTCATAGACGCCACTACCAAGTACATATTTACTGATTAGCAACCGGAAATTAAAGTCCCATAAGCTTATAAATGTATTGGTCCTAATAGTTTCTGTTTGTTCTATAACAGAGGAATCCGGTGTGTTTTCCTCCCGTGCATACTTTACAGCAAGAAAAAATGTTTCCGAAACCACTATCGTATTTTTTTCAATATCATTGAAATAAATACTATTTATAGAACACCTGTGTTTTCCCGCAGTTATGCTATGCACACGTAGTAAAGTGACGTCACGCGCTCTACATATTTCAAATTTACAAAAGCAAAAATCACAGTGAAATGAGTGTTTTCAGACGAAAAGGGGCTTGTTTCGTCGGTAATAATTAGCTTGGGATAATATCAGCAATTAACTGTTTTGCATATATTTTTCTACAGCAAAAAGCTAATGGGGCTTTAAGCGTACAAGCATTAGCGACTAAGAACAGTTATAATAGTAATTATTTGTATTGTTATTTGAAACGTAAAGTGCCTGCGTACTATCAGTATTTGGTTAAAAAAGATCGATTTGTGGCAAGTACTCCTAAATAAGGAACATAGATTTTGTAAATATGAAATGACTTGGGTACAAAATTGTAGTTATTCGTTTTGACATAAAACAACTAAATGAAGTATACGTTCTAGTTATAACTGAATTACTGAATAATGACTTACGACATCTAAAAAAGACGTGGAGCTGAAAATGCATAAAACAATTTTACAGTATAAAAAGCAAACACAAGAAGAACCAAAAAACCACATTAGGAATAGAATATCTGCAACAATAACAACAAAAAGTGACAGAAACAAACGACACCAATATGAAATATGACCAACAACGAAACAGAATGGTAACACAAGAAGTAACATATATCGAACAAAACACAAACACCAAAGAAACAGTCTCAGCAGTACCATAAATCACACAAACAACAAAAACAATAGTAGTAGCACCACCGAAATCGACAATAACACCACTACCATCAAGGACGACAACAGTATCATCACATTAATCTACAAACGACAACAACCACAACAAAAACAACATCATAACCACCAACAATATTAACAACAACACCTACAGAAGCTGTACCAACACCATCATCAACCATAAAAAAATACAACAACAATACAAAAACAACAAAACTATTACTGTTACCTAGTTCATACATTTCACAACGATTATTTAATTACAGACGTAACGACTATAATGTTGTCACTCAGGCAACCACAGAAGCTGTATTAATGACAACAACATCATTCACAACAACAAAACCACCTTATTAGGCATTATCTGTGCTAAAAATACCGTTCGCCGATATTACTCATGTACAGTGTTAACATGTGAGCAGTTTTGTGTTTGTTTTAGCGACAAATAGTTCAATGTGTTTCAAGCATATTACAAGCAATAAACGCGTATCAAATACAAATAAAACATATGTAAGTACATCTCATGACGACCGTACTTCATTGTTTAAGTACATCGTAATAACTTTCAACTATCTGTACTAAATGGTTAAATAAGTATGTTTGTTTACATGGCCGTACTTTTTCAAGTTCTTTAAGTTTATAAATTATAAGCACTTGAAGTTGATGTTTTTTTTGTTTGTTATACAACAGTTCAAAATATGGGCCAATGACATTAGAATATATAGACTCGCGTTTGGATTGTTATATAAAGATTTTGACCCGTCGAAACAAAAGTACACTCGTTCGGATGAACAAAATATCATAAGTTGACCGACGTATAAGTTTCATTGTTACTATAAATAGTGAAATTTAGTAAAATAATGTAATGTGAATTTGAACGAGTCTTTAGAAAATTAGACTATCCTAGTACACTCTCTCTCTTTAACTTCGGTAGTGCGCTCTTATAAATCACTAAGTCATACAGTTAAACTTGTGTCAGCAGCCACCACTGAATATAGGCCACCCTGTGAATATAGGCCACCCTGTGAATATAGGCCACCACTGAATATAGGCCACCCTGTGAATAAAGACCACCACTGAATATAGGCCACCCTGTGAATATAGGCCACCACTGAATATAGGCCACCCTGTGAATATAGGCCACCACTGAATATAGGCCACCCTGTGAATAAAGACCACCACTGAATATAGGCCACCCTGTGAATATAGGCCACCACTGAATATAGGCCACCCTGTGAATATAGGCCACCACTGAATATAGGCCACCCTGTGAATATAGGCCACCACTGAATATAGGTCACCCTGTGAATAAAGACCACCACTGAATATAGGCCACCCTGTGAATATAGGCCACCACTGAATATAGGCCACCCTGTGAATATAGGCCACCACTGAATATAGGTCACCCTGTGAATATAGGCCACCACTGAATATAAGCCACCCTGTGAATATAGTCCACCACTGAATATAGGCCACCCTGTGAATATAGGCCACCACTGAATATAGGCAACCCTGTGAATATAGGCCACCACTGAATATAGGCTACCCTGTGAATAAAGACCATTCTTTTCAAAACTGACATTGATTATTTAGAACAAAATTACATCCGAGTGAAGACCAACTGTCATTATTTTTGTCTTTCCCAATGTTGACCTTAGTTCACAGGTTTTACTGTATTTGAGTTTGCATTCAGGGTGTAGTTTGGTATGATGTGGAGGCCAAATGAACTATCGGAAGCTATGTCAGACACAACGGAAGTCTGAGATTTCGAAGCAATCGCCCACGGCAGTCCTATTATTATTATCATTTTGCCTCATTGAGTGCCATGTACGCGTGATTCACAGTACCAGAGACTAAATTAATCAAAGACTTGTCTGTAGACAATTATGTACATTGAGAAATCTTTAATGAAAGTAAAGCTTATCACTATTTTATTGTTTTCTATGGGAACTCATAATTGTATTGGCCGGAATTACACACTAAAAGAACATGAAACAAACGTGTTACATAAAGTAAACGGCACATCAACACCAAGGAAGTAATTGGTCTGATATTACATTTTAATATTTATGAGATCCAATTAGGAAGTTATATCTTGAAGCCATTGCAGTTTCGCCTAAGAAATAGGAAGTCTTTTCGATACTGTAATTGTTCTGTACTGTAGAAATACACATGTACGAGTAATTATCTAAGACCACTTAGTTAAGTTATTACAATGTCTGTTTTTTTTCTTATCATATTTTCTAAGAATAGGAGCAGATAGCAAACTATTGTAATAGTGCGAGAACGTCATAAACCTATAGGCCGTTTACGGAAATTGTGCCATATTGTGTAAGATTTCTAAGTTATACAATGTAATGACAAAGCAAAATATATCATCTGATATACAATTACTAGTATTTCTTTGAATGAAAACGCAAACATATTTTTGAAATTATTTTAGTCAACCCTACCTGTGAACAAAGGCCAGCCTTGGGAAAGACATAATGTGGCCTTAATTAGTATAGTTTAGTTTAAACATATTATATTGCTTTAACTTTCATAATGTTTTATAACACGACATAGAATAGATATACATGTATATAATTCTTACAAAGGGGTCGTGCAACAAGTTATAAAAATCTTAGTTACGTCTCTTCCCGTTAACGTAGTAAAAATCACATCTATGATCATGGAGAACATTCAATTACAAAAAGCGGTATGCACTTAATATGTCATATTTTTTAAACATAAGATAATGGACATAATTGTTAGAAATCATTAAAGTAGCAGGGATTGACTAACAGTGACCTTTATTCACAGGGGGGGGGGGGGGGGGGGGTCTTTATTCGGAGATGGCCGCAAAACACGGTTTGTCTGTATTTATTTATAGACTGCAAAGTAGTAAGCAGTAGTACACTAGTATGCAAATTGCCATTCATAATCTCTATTAATCTGAAGAATAAACTACATATACATACGAATAGAAAAAATGACGAGAATACACTATTCACACGACTATTCAAAACTCTTGTCCAAACCAATACTTAGTTTTCCTACAACGAACCAAAAACAAACCAAAAACGAAAGGTCGGCTCCTTTCGTGATTATAGGGACTAAAAACTCACTAGTACTGCAGGTATACTTATATCTTGGAATCTGCGACATAATCGTAGAACACCATTAATTGATTAGTAATCCGTAGAAATGACTAAACAGTTAAATATATCCAATGCAGATCGGACCAATGTACCATATTTTGGATAACTAGGTGTGCCAAATTCAAATTCAGTTTCAAGGACGGGAAATAGAGGAGATAGCCATCATTAACGCATTCAAGTATATTATATTGTTACTAAATGCAGATAAAGTTGCCAGAAGCTATCATTACAATGTCATATCGTGCTTGGTGTGCTCAGTAAATCACCCAAAGCAACACCCTGTTTTATAGCAGTCGGCACAATCAGTGCGTCACCGTTCAGCGACACCTCTGTTCAAACACACGCAACGCCTTTGTTATATTGTCGATTTGATAACGTCGTTTAATGAGTATTTTTACACATTCAACAAACAGTCATGTTGTCACATAAAGGGTGTTGGCTTACTAAACGGTGCAGAGCACTTCATTTATACGATCTACGACTATTACTTTTATTTCATAATCAACAATATAATCAGCTTGAGTTAACAGTATACAAAATACACAAACAAAAAGCTGTTGTGTAGAAAAACACAACAGATGAAGTTTTCACAAAAGCCACACGCGGTAGGTGTATAGTTATGTTTAAAACGCCTGTGAATACATGCATACGCGGCAGGGGCGCTCCTAGGGTCAAATTGAGTGTACGCCTTTGTTATGCCAAAATCGTTCTTCGAAGCGCGATACGCCGAGTCGGAAGAGGGCGCCGGAGGAGCTTTAGAGAATTCGTCCATTACAGCAGTAAACATCATCATTAATGGCAGCATTAACAACAACAAATAACAGTCACAACAAAAGCATCAGGAGCCATTAAACAGCAACTAGAATAACGACCGTATGTATTATCAAACAACAATAATAATGGCAGCAGTATGCAGTATTAAACAACAGCAGTACTAGTAGCATACCAACAACACTAATAGCAGTAAGATCTTACCACCAACACTAATAGCAGTAAGATCTTACCACCAACACTAATAGCAGTAAGATCTTACCACCAACACTGATAGCAGTAAGATCTTACCAACAACACTAATAGCGGTAACAATAGCATACCAACAACACTAATAGCAGTACGATCTTACCAACAACACTAATAGCAGTAATAGTAGCATACCAACAACACTAATAGCAGTAATAGTAGCATACCAGCAACACAAATAGATGTTGTAGTAGCATACCAATCACACTAATAACAGTAAAAGCTTACCACCAACACTAATAGCAGTTGTAGTAGCATACCACAAACACTAATAGCAGTTGTAATAGCATACAAACAACACTAATAGCAGTTGTAGTAGCATACCAACAACACTAATAGCAGTAAAACTTTACCACCAACATTAATAGCAGCTGTTTTAGCATACCACCAACATTAATAGCAGTTGTTTTAGCATACCACCAACATTAACAGCAGTTGTTTTAGCATACTACCAACATTAATAGCACTTGTAGTAGCATACCAACAATACTAATAGCAGTAAAAGCTAACCACCAACACTAATATCAGTAAAAGTAATATACCAGCAACAATAATAGCAGTTGTAGTAGCATACCGACAACACTAATATCAGTAAAAGTAATATACCAACAACACTAATAGCAGTTGTAGTAGCATACCGACAACACTAATATCAGTAAAAGTAATATACCAACAACAATAATAGCAGTTGTAGTAGCATACCAACAACACTAATATCAGTAAAAGTAATATACCAACAACAATAATAGCAGTTGTAGTAGCATACCGACAGCACTAATAGCAGTAAAAGTAATATACCAACAACACTAATATCAGTAAAAGTAATATACCAACAACACTAATATCAGTAAAAGTAATATACCAACACCACTAATATCAGTAAAAGTTATATACCAACAACACTAATATCAGTAAAATTAATATACCAACAACACTAATATCAGTAAAAGTAATATACCACCAACACTAATATCAGTAAAAGTAATATACCAACAACGCTAATATCAGTAAAAGTAATATACCAACAACACTAATATCAGTAAAAGTAATATACCAACAACAATAATAGCAGTAAAAGTAATATACCACCAGAACTAATAGCAGTTGTAGTAGCATATCAACAACACTAATATCAGTAAAAGTAATATACCAACAACACTAATATCAGTTAAAGTAATATACCACCAGAACTAATAGCAGTCGTAGTAGCATACCGACAACACTAATATCAGTAAAAGTAATATACCAACAACAATAATAGCAGTAAAAGTAATATACCATCAGAACTAATAGCAGTCGTAGTAACATACCGACAACACTAATAGCAGTAAAAGTAATATACCGACAACACTAATAGCAGTAAAAGTAATATACCACCAGAACTAATAGCAGTCGTAGTAGCATACCGACAACACTAATAGCAGTAAAAGTAATATACCGACAACACTAATAGCAGTAAAAGTAATATACCGACAACACTAATAGCAGTAACAGTAATATACCACCAGAACTAATAGCAGTTGTAGTAGCATACCGACAACACTAATATCAGTAAAAGTAATATACCGACAACACTAATAGCAGTAAAAGTAATATACCACCAGAACTAATAGCAGTCGTAGTAGCATAACGACAGCACTAATAGCAGTAAAAGTAATATACCACCAGAACTAATAGCAGTTGTAGTAGCATACCACCAACACTAATAGCAGTAAAAGTAATATATCAACAACAATAATAGCAGTGGTAGTAGCATACCACCAACACTAATATCAGTAAAAATATTATACCAACAACAATAATAGCAGTTATAGTAGCATACCAACAACACTACTAGCAGTAAAGGTTTACCACCAACACTAAAAACAGTAAAAGTAATATACCAACAACAATAATAGCAGTTGTAGTAGCATACCAACACTCTAATAGCAGTAAAAGTTTACCAACAACACTAATATCTGTAAAGGTAATATACCAGCAACAATAATAGCAGTTTTAGTAAGATACCAAAAACACTAATATCAGTCGTAGTAGCATACCGACAGCACTAATAGCAGTAAAAGTAATATACCACCAGAACTAATAGCAGTTGTAGTAGCATACCAACAACACTAATATCAGTAAAAGTAATATACCAACAACACTAATATCAGTAAAAGTAATATACCACCAGAACTAATAGCAGTAAAAGTAATATACCACCTGAACTAATAGCAGTCGTAGTAGCATACCGAGAACACTAATATCAGTAAAAGTAATATACCACCAGAACTAATAGCAGTAAAAGTAATATACCACCTGAACTAATAGCAGTCGTAGTAGCATACCGAGAACACTAATATCAGTAAAAGTAATATACCGACAACACTAATAGCAGTAAAAGTAATATACCACCAGAACTAATAGCAGTCGTAGTAGCATACCAACAACACTAATATCAGTAAAAGTAATATACCAACAACAAAAATAGCAGTAAAAGTAATATACCACCAGAACTAATAGCAGTCGTAGTAGCATACCAACAACACTAATATCAGTAAAAGTAATATACCGACAACACTAATAGCAGTAAAAGTAATATGCCACCAGAACTAATAGCAGTCGTAGTAGCATACCAACAACACTAATATCAGTAAAAGTAATATACCGACAACACTAATAGCAGTAAAAGTAATATGCCACCAGAACTAATAGCAGTCGTAGTAGCATACCGACAGCACTAATAGCAGTAAAAGTAATATACCACCAGAACTAATAGCAGTTGTAGTAGCATACCGACAACACTAATATCAGTAAAAGTAATATACCGACAACACTAATATCAGTAAAAGTAATATACCACCAGAACTCATAGCAGTCGTAGTAGCATACCGACAACACTAACAGCAGTAAAAGTAATATACCACCAGAACTAATAGCAGTCGTAGTAGCATACCGACAACACTAATATCAGTAAAAGTAATATACCAACAACAATAATAGCAGTAACAGTAATATACCACCAGAACAAATAGCAGTCGTAGTAGCATACCGACAACACTAATATCAGTAAAAGTAATAAACCAACAACACTAATATCAGTAAAAGTAATATACCACCAGAACTAATAGCAGTCGTAGTAGCATACCACCAACACTAATAGCAGTAAAAGTAATATACCACCAGAACTAATAGCAGTTGTAGTAGCATACCGACAGCACTAATAGCAGTAAAAGTAATATACCACCAACACTAATATCAGTAATAGTAGCATACCGACAACACTAATATCAGTAATAGTAGCATACCGACAACACTAATATCGGTAAAAGTAATATACCAACAACAATAATAGCAGTTGTAGTAGGATACCACCAACACTAATATCAGTAACAGTAGCATACCGACAACACTAATATCAGTAAAAGTAATATACCAACAACAATAATAGCAGTTGTAGTAGCATACCAACACTCTAATAGCAGTAAAAGTTTACCAACAACACTAATATCTGTAAAGGTAATATACCAACAACAATAATAGCAGTTTTAGTAAGATACCAAAAACACTAATATCAGTCGTAGTAGCATACCGACAGCACTAATAGCAGTAAAAGTAATATACCACCAGAACTAATAGCAGTTGTAGTAGCATACCAACAACACTAATATCAGTAAAAGTAATATACCAACAACACTAATATCAGTAAAAGTAATATACCACCAGAACTAATAGCAGTAAAAGTAATATACCACCAGAACTAATAGCAGTTGTAGTAGCATACCAACAACACTAATATCAGTAAAAGTAATATACCGACAACACTAATAGCAGTAAAAGTAATATACCACCAGAAATAATAGCAGTCGTAGTAGCATACCGATAGCACTAATATCAGTAAAAGTAATATACCGACAACACTAATAGCAGTAAAAGTAATATACCACCAGAACTAATAGCAGTCGTAGTAGCATACCGACAACACTAATATCAGTAAAAGTAATATACCACCAGAACTAATAGCAGTTGTAGTAGCATACCAACAACACTAATATCAGTAAAAGTAATATACCACCAACACTAATAGCAGTAAAAGTAATATACCACCAGAACTAATAGCAGTCGTAGTAGCATACCAACAACACTAATATCAGTAAAAGTAATATACCACCAGAACTAATAGCAGTTGTAGTAGCATACCAACAACACTAATATCAGTAAAAGTAATATACCACCAGAACTAATAGCAGTTGTAGTAGCATACCGACAGCACTAATATCAGTAAAAGTAATATACCAACAACACTAATATCAGTAAAAGTAATATACCACCAGAACTAATAGCAGTCGTAGTAGCATACCGATAGCACTAATATCTGTAAAAGTAATATACAGACAACACTAATAGCAGTAAAAGTAATATACCACCAGAACTAATAGCAGTCGTAGTAGCATACCGACAACACTAATATCAGTAAAAGTAATATACCACCAGAACTAATAGCAGTTGTAGTAGCATACCAACAACACTAATATCAGTAAAAGTAATATACCACCAACACTAATAGCAGTAAAAGTAATATACCACCAGAACTAATAGCAGTCGTAGTAGCATACCAACAACACTAATATCAGTAAAAGTAATATACCACCAGAACTAATAGCAGTTGTAGTAGCATACCAACAACACTAATATCAGTAAAAGTAATATACCACCAGAACTAATAGCAGTTGTAGTAGCATACCGACAGCACTAATATCAGTAAAAGTAATATACCAACAACAATAATAGCAGTTGTAGTAGCATACCAACAACACTAATATCAGTAAAAGTAATATACCAACAACAATAATAGCAGTTGTAGTAGCATACCGACAGCACTAATAGCAGTAAAAGTAATATACCAACAACACTAATATCAGTAAAAGTAATATACCAACAACACTAATATCAGTAAAAGTAATATACCAACAACACTAATATCAGTAAAAGTTATATACCAACAACACTAATATCAGTAAAATTAATATACCAACAACACTAATATCAGTAAAAGTAATATACCACCAACACTAATATCAGTAAAAGTAATATACCAACAACGCTAATATCAGTAAAAGTAATATACCAACAACACTAATATCAGTAAAAGTAATATACCAACAACAATAATAGCAGTAAAAGTAATATACCACCAGAACTAATAGCAGTTGTAGTAGCATATCAACAACACTAATATCAGTAAAAGTAATATACCAACAACACTAATATCAGTTAAAGTAATATACCACCAGAACTAATAGCAGTCGTAGTAGCATACCGACAACACTAATATCAGTAAAAGTAATATACCAACAACAATAATAGCAGTAAAAGTAATATACCATCAGAACTAATAGCAGTCGTAGTAACATACCGACAACACTAATAGCAGTAAAAGTAATATACCGACAACACTAATAGCAGTAAAAGTAATATACCACCAGAACTAATAGCAGTCGTAGTAGCATACCGACAACACTAATAGCAGTAAAAGTAATATACCGACAACACTAATAGCAGTAAAAGTAATATACCGACAACACTAATAGCAGTAACAGTAATATACCACCAGAACTAATAGCAGTTGTAGTAGCATACCGACAACACTAATATCAGTAAAAGTAATATACCGACAACACTAATAGCAGTAAAAGTAATATACCACCAGAACTAATAGCAGTCGTAGTAGCATAACGACAGCACTAATAGCAGTAAAAGTAATATACCACCAGAACTAATAGCAGTTGTAGTAGCATACCACCAACACTAATAGCAGTAAAAGTAATATATCAACAACAATAATAGCAGTGGTAGTAGCATACCACCAACACTAATATCAGTAAAAATATTATACCAACAACAATAATAGCAGTTATAGTAGCATACCAACAACACTACTAGCAGTAAAGGTTTACCACCAACACTAAAAACAGTAAAAGTAATATACCAACAACAATAATAGCAGTTGTAGTAGCATACCAACACTCTAATAGCAGTAAAAGTTTACCAACAACACTAATATCTGTAAAGGTAATATACCAACAACAATAATAGCAGTTTTAGTAAGATACCAAAAACACTAATATCAGTCGTAGTAGCATACCGACAGCACTAATAGCAGTAAAAGTAATATACCACCAGAACTAATAGCAGTTGTAGTAGCATACCAACAACACTAATATCAGTAAAAGTAATATACCAACAACACTAATATCAGTAAAAGTAATATACCACCAGAACTAATAGCAGTAAAAGTAATATACCACCTGAACTAATAGCAGTCGTAGTAGCATACCGAGAACACTAATATCAGTAAAAGTAATATACCACCAGAACTAATAGCAGTAAAAGTAATATACCACCTGAACTAATAGCAGTCGTAGTAGCATACCGAGAACACTAATATCAGTAAAAGTAATATACCGACAACACTAATAGCAGTAAAAGTAATATACCACCAGAACTAATAGCAGTCGTAGTAGCATACCAACAACACTAATATCAGTAAAAGTAATATACCAACAACAAAAATAGCAGTAAAAGTAATATACCACCAGAACTAATAGCAGTCGTAGTAGCATACCAACAACACTAATATCAGTAAAAGTAATATACCGACAACACTAATAGCAGTAAAAGTAATATGCCACCAGAACTAATAGCAGTCGTAGTAGCATACCAACAACACTAATATCAGTAAAAGTAATATACCGACAACACTAATAGCAGTAAAAGTAATATGCCACCAGAACTAATAGCAGTCGTAGTAGCATACCGACAGCACTAATAGCAGTAAAAGTAATATACCACCAGAACTAATAGCAGTTGTAGTAGCATACCGACAACACTAATATCAGTAAAAGTAATATACCGACAACACTAATATCAGTAAAAGTAATATACCACCAGAACTCATAGCAGTCGTAGTAGCATACCGACAACACTAACAGCAGTAAAAGTAATATACCACCAGAACTAATAGCAGTCGTAGTAGCATACCGACAACACTAATATCAGTAAAAGTAATATACCAACAACAATAATAGCAGTAACAGTAATATACCACCAGAACAAATAGCAGTCGTAGTAGCATACCGACAACACTAATAGCACTAAAAGTAATATACCAACAACAATAATAGCAGTTGTAGTAGCATACCAACACTCTAATAGCAGTAAAAGTTTACCAACAACACTAATATCTGTAAAGGTAATATACCAACAACAATAATAGCAGTTTTAGTAAGATACCAAAAACACTAATATCAGTCGTAGTAGCATACCGACAGCACTAATAGCAGTAAAAGTAATATACCACCAGAACTAATAGCAGTTGTAGTAGCATACCAACAACACTAATATCAGTAAAAGTAATATACCAACAACACTAATATCAGTAAAAGTAATATACCACCAGAACTAATAGTAGTAAAAGTAATATACCACCAGAACTAATAGCAGTTGTAGTAGCATACCAACAACACTAATATCAGTAAAAGTAATATACCGACAACACTAATAGCAGTAAAAGTAATATACCACCAGAACTAATAGCAGTCGTAGTAGCATACCGATAGCACTAATATCAGTAAAAGTAATATACCGACAACACTAATAGCAGTAAAAGTAATATACCACCAGAACTAATAGCAGTCGTAGTAGCATACCGACAACACTAATATCAGTAAAAGTAATATACCACCGGAACTAATAGCAGTTGTAGTAGCATACCAACAACACTAATATCAGTAAAAGTAATATACCACCAACACTAATAGCAGTAAAAGTAATATACCACCAGAACTAATAGCAGTCGTAGTAGCATACCAACAACACTAATATCAGTAAAAGTAATATACCACCAGAACTAATAGCAGTTGTAGTAGCATACCAACAACACTAATATCAGTAAAAGTAATATACCACCAGAACTAATAGCAGTTGTAGTAGCATACCGACAGCACTAATATCAGTAAAAGTAATATACCAACAACACTAATATCAGTAAAAGTAATATACCACCAGAACTAATAGCAGTTGTAGTAGCATACCGACATCACTAATAGCAGTAAAAGTAATATACCACCAGAACTAATAGCAGTTGTAGTAGCATACCAACAACACTAATATCAGTAAAAGTAATATACCAACAACACTAATATCAGTAAAAGTAATATACCAAGAACTCTAATATCAGTAAAAGTAATATACCACCAGAACTAATATCAGTAAAAGTAATATACCAACACCACTAATATCAGTAAAAGTAATATAACACCAGAACTAATAGCAGTCGTAGTAGCATACCGACATCACTAATAGCAGTAAAAGTAATATACCACCAGAACTAATAGCAGTTGTAGTAGCATACCGACAACACTAATATCAGTAAAAGTAATATACCACCAGAACTAATAGCAGTTGTAGTAGCATACCGACAACACTTATATCAGTAAAAGTATTATACCAACAACACTAATATCAGTAAAAGTAATATACCACCAGAACTAATAGCAGTCGTAGTAGCATACCGACAACATATTATAGAAGTAAAAGTAATATACCACCAGAACTAATAGCAGTTGTAGTAGCATAACGACAACACTAATATCGGTAAAAGTAGTATACCACCAGAACTAATAGCAGTTGTAGTAGCATACCGACAACACTAATAGCAGTAAAAGTAATATACCAACAACAATAATAGCAGTTGTAGTAGCATACCAACAACACTAATATCAGTAAAAGTAATAAACCAACAACACTAATATCAGTAAAAGTAATATACCACCAGAACTAATAGCAGTCGTAGTAGCATACCACCAACACTAATAGCAGTAAAAGTAATATACCACCAGAACTAATAGCAGTTGTAGTAGCATACCGACAGCACTAATAGCAGTAAAAGTAATATACCACCAACACTAATATCAGTAATAGTAGCATACCGACAACACTAATATCAGTAATAGTAGCATACCGACAACACTAATATCGGTAAAAGTAATATACCAACAACAATAATAGCAGTTGTAGTAGGATACCACCAACACTAATATCAGTAATAGTAGCATACCGACAACACTAATATCAGTAAAAGTAATATACCAACAACAATAATAGCAGTCGTAGTAGCATACCACCAACACTAATATCAGTAATAGTAGCATACCGACAACACTAATATCAGTAATAGTAATATACCAACAACAATAATAGCAGTCGTAGTAGCATACCACCAACACTAATATCAGTAATAGTAGCATACCGACAACACTAATATCAGTAATAGTAGCATACCGACAACACTAATATCAGTAATAGTAGCATACCGACAACACTAATATCAGTAAAAGTAATATACCAACAACAATAATAGTAGTTGTAGTAGGATACCACCAACACTAATATCAGTAATAGTAGCATACCGACAACACTAATATCAGTAATAGTAGCATACCGACAACACTAATATCGGTAAAAGTAATATACCAACAACAATAATAGCAGTTTTAGTAGGATACCACCAACACTAATATCAGTAAAAGTAATATACCAACAACAATAATAGCAGTTGTAGTAGCATACCGACAACACTAATATCGGTAAAAGTAATATACCAACAACAATAATAGCAGTCGTAGTAGCATACCACCAACACTAATATCAGTAATAGTAGCATACTGACAACACTAATATCAGTAAAAGTAATATACCACCAGAACTAATAGCAGTCGTACTGTCGTAGTAGCATACCACCAACACTAATATCAGTAATAGTAGCATACCGACAACACTAATATCAGTAAAAGTAATATACCAACAACAATAATAGCAGTTTTAGTAGCATACCACCAACACTAATATCAGTAATAGTAGCATACCGACAACACTAATAGCAGTAATAGTAGCATACCGACAACACTAATATCAGTAATAGTAGCATACCGACAACACTAATAGCAGTAATAGTAGCATACCGACAACACTAATATCAGTAAAAGTAATATACCAACAACAATAATAGCAGTTTTAGTAGCATACCACCAACACTAATATCAGTAATAGTAGCATACCGACAACACTAATATCAGTAAAAGTAATATACCACCAGAACTAATAGCAGTCGTACTGTCGTAGTAGCATACCACCAACACTAATATCAGTAATAGTAGCATACCGACAACACTAATATCAGTAAAAGTAATATACCACCAGAACTATTAGCAGTCGTAATGTCGTAGTAGCATACCACCAACACTAATATCAGTAATAGTAGCATACCGACAACACTAATATCAGTAAAAGTAATATACCAACAACAATAATAGCAGTTTTAGTAGGATACCACCAACACTAATATCAGTAAAAGTAGCATACCGACAACACTAATATCAGTAATAGTAGCATACCGACAACACTAATATCAGTAATAGTAATATACCAACAACAATAATAGCAGTTGTAGTAGCATACCACCAACACTAATATCAGTAATAGTAGCATACCGACAACACTAATATCAGTAATAGTAGCATACCGACAACACTAATATCAGTAATAGTAATATACCAACAACAATAATAGCAGTTGTAGTAGCATACCACCAACACTAATATCAGTAATAGTAGCATACCGACAACACTAATATCAGTAAAAGTAATATACCAACAACAATAATAGCAGTCGTAGTAGCATACCACCAACACTAATATCAGTAATAGTAGCATACCGACAACACTAATATCAGTAATAGTAATATACCAACAACAATAATAGCAGTTGTAGTAGCATACCACCAACACTAATATCAGTAATAGTAGCATACCGACAACACTAATATCAGTAAAAGTAATATACCAACAACAATAATAGCAGTCGTAGTAGCATACCACCAACACTAATATCAGTAATAGTAGCATACCGACAACACTAATATCAGTAATAGTAATATACCAACAACAATAATAGCAGTCGTAGTAGCATACCACCAACACTAATATCAGTAATAGTAGCATACCGACAACACTAATATCAGTAATAGTAATATACCAACAACAATAATAGCAGTTGTAGTAGCATACCACCAACACTAATATCAGTAATAGTAGCATACCGACAACACTAATATCAGTAAAAGTAATATACCAACAACAATAATAGCAGTCGTAGTAGCATACCACCAACACTAATATGAGTAATAGTAGCATACCGACAACACTAATATCAGTAATAGTAATATACCAACAACAATAATAGCAGTTGTAGTAGCATACCACCAACACTAATATCAGTAATAGTAGCATACCGACAACACTAATATCAGTAAAAGTAATATACCAACAACAATAATAGCAGTTGTAGTAGCATACCACCAACACTAATAGCAGTAATAGTAGCATACCGACAACAATAATAGCAGTAAAAGTGGCATACCGACAACACTAATATCAGTAAAAGTAATATACCGACAACACTAATATCAGTAATAGTAATATACCAACAACAATAATAGCAGTAATAGTAGCATACCACCAACACTAATAGCAGTAATAGTAGCATACCGACAACAATAATAGCAGTAAAAGTGGCATACCGACAACACTAATATCAGTAAAAGTAATATACCAACAACAATAATAGCAGTCGTAGTAGCATACCACCAACACTAATAGCAGTAATAGTAGCATACCGACAACAATAATAGCAGTAAAAGTGGCATACCGACAACACTAATAGCAGTAAAAGTAATATACCAACAACAATAATAGCAGTAAAAGTAATATACCACCAACACTAATAGCAGTAAAAGTAATATACCGACAACACTAACATCAGTAAAAGTAATATACCACCCGCACTAATAGCAGTTGTAGTAGCATACCATCAACACTAATAGCAGTAAAAGTGGCATACCGACAACACTAATAGCAGTAAAAGTAATATACCACCAACACTAATAGCAGCTGTCATAGCACACCAACACCAATAACTAATACAGCATGCCTTGTAAAGTCACTAAATCAGTGATTCACTTGATGGTTTTGTTCGTAGCAACATAATTGATGTTTAGTGTTAACGATTATTCTGACAAGTGGGCGTGCTGCTAATGAATATCTTCACTAACAGCGAGTTACAGGACTAACATTTTGTAATTCCAGAGTATTGCCAATAATTTAGTTAGAAATAGAAAATGAATTACTTGGCAAGCCATCCCATTGTTTCGGTGCTTAACTTTTGCTTAACTTTTCATTATGTCTTGGCTTTTAAAGATCAGTGAAAAGCAGATTTCTTTAAGCATTTACCATGTCAATGCTCTTAAGAGTACAAACTTGCATAATTATATCCAGGAATAATGCCACTATGTCCGTAAATAGTTACAAAGCATATCACTGGCGTAATGTGCAAACATTAAATCTGCTAAAAAGAACAACAACTGAAATGCCAAATTAGTAAACAATTTGTTTTCAAATGGTGTATTGCACGAAAATTTGTATAACATTCATCTATGAACGTCGTACGTAATCAATGCCAATCCAGAGTACCAGACATCTCACAAGTTTACAAAATAATTAGCAGTAAATAACCAGAATATACATGTTTTATGTCTTCAACCGAGAGTTCTGGAGATCATTATAATGAATTATGCTAATACAATTAGAATGACGTCATATTCTTGGACTCCCGTCACAGTGCATCTAACGCATGTTTACAGACATTAATAGCGGTTTACGCTTGCTAACATACTCTTAAGGACAAATAATGTTATTTACAAACATTTCGCGGCTTTAACGCTTGTTAAAATACTAGTTAGGACACAGTTTATTTATTGACCAAATTACAAACAGGAAACAATAATATCATCTTTGAACCCTTCTTTACGAGTACAAAGTAATAACAGTATATTCATATCAACGACTTGTTCAATAAAGCCAAATTTTCGTATTTCGTAAAAGACCTTACGTAAACTGCGTTTATGAATATTTGTTGTCAGACTGAAACCTTTATATAATGTATCCATGACAACTAAATCCATCTTAAACTTGTTCTAAATCAGCTCAATGAATTATGCGTTGACTAGAAAACGGAATAATTACTTTTTTTACCAAGCGACAAATGTTACAAACACCTGTGACTTGTACCTGCTTATACCACAGTGCAATGTTAGATAAGACATAAAAAAAACAGTTAATCATCAGATAGCATAGATCTGAACAATGATGTTCATACAATGCAGTCAAACCTGTGTTTGCAGTCACCATCGAATAAAGACCACCCTGTACTTTTAAAAACTACTCTACGTTATTTAGAACAATTGCTTCCTATCAAAGGCAACCAGTCATTTTGTATTTCTCTATAGTGACCTTCGTTTACAGGTTTGATTGTATATGAATTCCGATACAAGTAGCAAACCAAAGCATGCTCAAATTTCATAACAGTGTATGTAATTAAGTCGTGTTGGTATTTTCTCTTTAGTTTTAAATGTTGCTGTGTTCCTCTGTTGTTACGGTGTGTGTCTTTGCGCATGCTGTGATTGTGGTCATGTACATTATAGAGTGTACGAGGGATGATCCAAAGCTAACCGGACAGGTCCTTGTTTACAATGTACATGTATATCATTTCAATGAAATCTTGCATTGGTACACATCCGTCTAGTAACCGAGTCTAAAATATTTCGTAAGGTTAGGCGAACTTTTATGAATGTTACGTTACTCTGAATAATGTTACATTTTTTGCCATCAATACCAGTAAAAAACAAACTGATATAATATCACCACATTGAATACTAGTACATCAGTACAACACAGTAGTAATGAACACACATAGGGCAATATTCGAAATCTGAAGAATATATTTACCAGAAAACACCTACTTTTTATTTTATTGCTATAAATATGGCTAACTATGGATAAGCGTATGAATGCGTATTTTCGATTCACTATAGGAATTCCCTAAAGCCGTGTTCTACGTATATTATAATTATGTAGCTGTAGACAACCATTGCATTGCAACATAAAACGTGAACAACTTTAACAATTGCATGGTGCATGTAGGAAAACGTAGTATTTTGGTCCGCATCAAAATCCATGCGCACCAAGCAAGTGACGGCTATGCAAAGCTGGACCATCGTTCAGTTTCCAATTAAACTATAAAACATGCAAGACCAAGATCAAACAAATATTTAAAATGTTGTTTGGTTAAGTAAGTAAGCAAGGTCCACTACAAATATGGTGTACGAAAGATTCTGAGATCACAAGTTCACGTGACAAACTTCTTGTTTTCGGATGTAAAACAATACTAAAATGTATTTTTATCACACGCTGCATGTCAACGATTAATTACAGTAATGACTATAAGTATGCAACACATGTCAGTTTTACATGCGAGGACATGTAACGAATGTAAAAAGCCATGTACTTAAATATATTTGACACCAACATATTTGAAAAACGATCATTCTGGAAGGCTACGAGGGCATCCGATAATGATTTCGAACATACTTTTTGTACAATAGAATTAAAGTTACGATACAAGCGATAACGATATCCAAGATCAGTTTATGGTCAAACCTGTGTTAGCAGCTACATCCGAATAAAGGCAGCGATGAGAATATAGGGCATATTTAAAAAAACATCAATAATTATTCCGAGCAAAATGACCTCCGAATGAAAACCAACTGTCAAAAAGGCCATTGTTTACAGGTTTAACAGTACTTGACTTTTGTTTGTTTTAGTTTGTTGGGTTATGTCCTGTTTTTAACAATATTTCAGTAATACACCTGTGGCAAGTTTGTTTGTTTTCCCATATTCTGAACCAGAACTAACCCTGTCCCCCGCAAGTAACTGCCAATGTCTTCATATGAATCACTTGCTTTAGAGGTGGGTTTAGATTGGCCTTAGATATAACGTATTTAATCAAATCTTTACAAAGAACAGATACTACCATCAGGATTAAATCATGCGAACCAGTGATCCTTTGATTCAATGTGCTTTGTCAGCCGAGGGCCGCAGTCGTGATACAATGGTAAGCGTGCTGGATTTGTAATCCGGGTTCGATTCCCGATCGCGGCAGGTCAATCCCTTCAATGAATATTTAAAAACAATGTCGATTTTTATCCACAGGTGGAGAAGTTGTTGGTTGAAGGGTACGTTAGTCGTGATTAGATTACCGTCCAGGAAAACTTGTTTGGCGATCGACCTGCTGTGTTTAACTTGAAATATTGTTGAAAAACGGCGTTCAACCCAAATAATAATTATTGATTGATCTATGCCGACAGACAACATGATATTAGACAAGTTCATACATACACGTATGGCGAAATAAATCAAATGATATGTTTCGTAACATGGCTATATAGAAACAGCTGCACCGAATGATTTAAATCTCTCTTTATGTTGATAATTTCACTTGTGGTGTTCCGTATAGCACACTTTGCATGATTTATAACATGTACGCTGTTTTATTTGTCTGAGTTCATAAGAACAAGTAATCATAAATTTTAGAATCGTTCTCAATAGACGCTTGTTTCTATTAAAGAGACTCCGAATGGGAAAGTGCTTTTTTCAAAATATTTTATTGTTATCTACTTTAAACACGATTTGTTTAGTTATTGCCGTCTTTTATGCCATACATTTGGAAAGAAAAGGAATGAGTGGCTTTTACGGATCTAAATGCGTTACAGATAAAAATACTTTACTCCGAGAATATAAATATAGAAAAATCAAATTATCATATGACGACAATGTTTATACTTAGTCATAAGTTCTAAAATAGAACTGTTTATACGGCAGGATATTGAGTCATATAGTGACAAAAATATATGACACCATAATCTCTTGAGCGCAGAACATACTTGTGTTATGTTATTCTGTTCGTACAGTACATCAACAAAATCATGAATCAATATTCTACTTGTTATGCAATAAAACTGGACATTTTAGCGAATATTTGACTGATCCAGGGCTTGAAAATATACATCATTGTCTTAGGAAAGTGCTTCTTAGTAATCTTTCGAAAGCATACTGCCAGACAGTTGATATACAACTTAAACTCTGCAATTTTCTCTTTTAAAGCCTTGTTCGAGAACTCGGTTACGTCAGAAACCACGAAGGACAAGATTCGGATTATGAGATGACAGTGGCGCGATTTATGTCCATGGATTGTCTGTTACTTTAGCACAACTGTAGAAACATTAGCTGGTTTATTGTTATACCCCAGTCTTAGACTAAGTATCTATATATATAGTAAGTCTTTCGAAAATTTTCTGTTTTAGCGCATCACCGCCTAAAAGACTGTTTTAGGGCTACATGTTAGTGATCGGTTGTCTATTGGTAACATACTGGACTACTAAACGAACGATCGTGGGTTCGAATCTCGATTCAGTCTTTCAATATTTCAGGGGCACTTCTTTAGTGTCCCCCATCCGAGCTACCGAGCCAAGTATTGTGTCTAGAAAATCACCGGGGAAAATGCAAGACGTGTATCGGTGCTTTACAACGGGCACGATTAAGAACCAGGAAAAACTACTAAAAATGTGTAGGGATATAAATGCCCGGTTCAAATGTATTTCCTCTCTCCTGAAATGACCAATAAACAGGCTGCCCATTAAATTCTTAAGAATAATAGACAATAAGATTTCCTTCATCGAATCTAAGTCATGTCCTAGGAAAATATGCCACAGTAACGTCGAATTCACAAACAATGCTTGATTACAGATTAAGATTGGACACAATAAGCACAACATGATAAATATGTTGTCTACCAAAGATGGTTTTCTTCATCAATGTTCACAAAATCCCACAATTGACTTTCTAACAGATCATTTTCACGTGACAAAACAAAAATTCTCTCCATAAAACACACAGATTTACCGGGGACAGAATGGTGAAAGCACATTGAGATGTAAATGACATGTCAGACTTGTCATCATGGGAAGTAATAAAATGGGAAACAGATTGAAAAGATTTAGGAGTAGTGATTGTTTTAGCGTTAGTACGTTGTCAGAAAGTAAAGCGCGGTAAGTCATTGCTACTGTGGTATGTCTTTCTTATATTCATCCCACATGTTGGATAGGTTTTAGGTGAAGGTAGGGTGTTTTGTACATTTGTATCTTTTTATGTTTGATTTTTTTTAAAAGAATTATTTTCTTCTCTAAAAATATATCAACACTGAATGCAAGCGAAGTATTGGCCCTTAAATAATATACCAGAATATGTCAAAAACCTACTATTCCTTAAGATATATCGGGGCAGTAGTCAAATAAAGATGAAAATGATAAAAAATGACCGAAAAAAACTATGGTTTAATGCAATAAATAAAATGCTATAAATGCAAGGTTGGAATGACTAGTGCGAACTAATTTTAACATTTATTTTGCGTCCAATAACAAATGCAAAACTATACTAGTATATTAACAGTAAATGCAACTAAGTAAGATTAGTGGTTGCCATAATTCAAAATTATATGGTTAATTATCATTTAATTAGCAACAGATATTACTGATAAATAATAGTTTCGCCTTTAGTCGAAACTCAATGTTACTGCATAGTTGACTGGCATACGTTAAAACCACCATGGTTCACTTCAAATGTGTTTGGAATATTCACAAAAAAATCTGCAGTCACAGACAACAGGCTTGCGTGACTTGTATATCTTTGAGACACGAATATGTAAATGTCTGTTGAATTTTCAGAAACGCAAGCACAATAATCGAGTAACCTTTGTGTCCGAATTATTGTAGGACAATTGTCTGGTTTTCTGTTTTATGTGTTCATGTCCCTGCAATAAACTTAGTCTCATAAGCGTAGACCGGGGTACAAAACTCGTGATTGTTCTCCAGCTTCAAATCTGATAGTAGATGTTTCTAAATTAATTTTGGTAAAACATTGTCAATGTAATGTAAGCTCCAAATATTACAGGATTGGTCATAGTGTCATACCTCGACAAGCACTAATTACACCAATTAAGCAGCTTGCTCGTCTTGGATGGGAAGTCTGGAACCAAAATTTCTTATTCAGAAATAATCGTTAAATTCATCGAGTTCAGTGCCAATTAAGACTTGATCTACTTACAACTAATGGGAGTAGATTCAACTTTGCTTGTAACGACAACAAAGACAAATAACCGGAATGTATAACATTTTGTGACACATGACGTTTTTTATTCGAAGGGAACACGCACGCAACAGAGTCATTTAATACGTGAAAACAAGCACAAAGGTATTTTCTTTTATCAGAAATAAAGCTAGGATAATCCTGAAGGATCTCAGTGGTTCGGTGGTTCTGGTCTCTCATCAGTAATCATTAGCCTAACGCCTCTTGGAGTTCGAATCGGACTTGGAATCAGACAATTTTCACACGTGAGGAAACTCTACTAGCATTAGAGCATTTTCGGATTAGCAACTCGAGTAACACGAGTCAAACTATGTAGTGATATCTCGAACAGATCGGATACGTATTGAGAGGGTTTCAGAATGTGTGTAACAATTTTGATGTTGCAAGAGATGTTTGCTAAAAGGAAAAACTAACAAAACTTCATAATGCACATAACTAATAAAAATATGGCCTCAACAAAAATTGTCTCCGGGATGAAATAAATTTCGATTTATCAGATTTTCATAGCCGGGATTTGTTTACAAATTAACTTCGACTGCAATGTACGAGATAATGTACGGGAGGACGGCTAGTTGTTCTATCCCGATGTATGACTAGGGTCTTCAAATCTTCACTTGACACGTTGCCAAATGACAATGGTTGTTAGGACGACGTTAAATTCAGTTGATAAGGGATAATCAAAATATATAAAAGGAAAGCCAAGAAATGTGCCAATGTCGTAAATTTGATCCTTTTATTGCACAAAATAAACGGTGTTATATAATGTCAAAATAGTCCGTAAAATCGAACACTGGTTTGTTTGTTTTATGCAAGAACAAAAACAGAACCAGAACACATTAACTGGTTAAGTTATATACGATTGTAAATGTGTTTTTTTCTAGACGAATTTATGATAAAAGCGACTTCATACAAAAAACATAAACCAATATGCTTCTTGAAATTCATCTACCTATAAAGTTTTGTTATAGTTTTCTTGTTCTAGTTAAAATGATCATTCAAATGTCGTATGTAGGAAGGGATTATCTATTTTTTTGTAATTCTTGTAAGCGTGTGGTAAGGTTAAACAGTGAAACGTTGGATGCACCGTTCCTCGGGTCCAATAAGAAATCTAGGGTCACGGAAAAAATAAAGATAGGTCGGGTTACCAGATACAAACAATAAAATATTTTCGCAAAAAGTAGTTACAAAATATAAAATGTATATAAAATCTTTGTAAAACATTACGTTAGACGTTACATTCGTTAATATTTCACCCTGTGAATAAAGGACATTCTTCTAAACATTGCCATTGGTTATTTAGAACAAGATGACCTCCGAATAAAAGTCACTTGTCGATAAAGACCATATTTTGTCTTTCCCAAGGTAGGTCCTTGTTCACCGGTTTTACTGTACATATTGGGATATTGGGTAAAATCACGAGGCACATGTTGCTGCAAAATGCTAACACTTCACTTTTTACTTCAATACTTCAGTCCAGTGCATTCTGGGTAATTAAAAAAACTTTTATTCATATTTGTTGTTGTTAAACTATTGCCATCTGAGACATGTTAAAATGCTACGAGAACTTCTCAGTGCACTGTCTGTCGTGATCATAAGAAGCATCACCAGCTGCAGGACAGACCTCCAGATTCCACTTTGATTACTAGATGTTTTAACGGCATCAGATAATGAAAGCCGCCGGTGAATGTAAAACAATTGGATAACTACGATCGAAACATAGTGCAAGTCTAGACAATCACAATTCCAACGTGTAAACAATACAATTTTATCACACACTTTTCTATATGAGACATTGTTTAAATCACAGTGCTGAAAGTACTCATGGAAACTGAACTTACGCGAACCTGCACTGCAATGTGAAACGGGAACTAGGTTAACAATTGCATGGCGGATGTAGATAAACATAGTACTGAGGTCCGCATCAAAATTCATGCGCGCCGAGCGAGTGACGGCTGTTGAAAGCTGAACAATCGTTCTGTTTCCAAAAAGCACACACAGTTGTGGAAAATTACATGTAGATGTATGGAAGTATGTACTCGTTTAGTTAAGTCCTAGCACTTGTTTACTAATATAGCTGGGCAGATTATGTAGAAAATATCTCAAAATATTTCAGTTGGTGATGCAAGCACTAAAATTTGCACAGGTGAAGTTCAATGTGTCAGAAGGTAAACGGTCAAGCCCTTGACCGATTAAAAATCTGAAATTACTATCCAGTTGGCGTTTAGCGGACGTATGTGTTTGCAAAACACCTGCATGCTCTGCGTTTAGATATGACTGATTGTTATGCTGAAGCCTAAACCAATGTATTTGCTTTTAAATTTCAATAAGTGAATGTCAAGACACAAGAAAAACACATTGATGTCATCATTGTCATGAACAACCAAGAGACCCTCCGCCCATGGACCCCCTCCCTCCCCCATGGACCCATTCCCTCCCCCCATGGACACCCCTCCCTCATTGACCCCTCCCTTCCCCCATATACCCCTCCCTCCCCCATGGACCACCTCCCTCCCCCCATGGACCCCCTTCCCCCATGGACCCCTTCCCCCCATGGACCCCTTCCCCCTATGGACCCCCTCCCTCACCCATGGACCGACCCCTTTCCCCATGGACCCCTCCGTCCCCCATGGAACCCCTCCCTCCCCCATGGCCCCCCTCCACCGATGGACCCCCTCCCTCCCCCATGGACCCCCTCCCTCCCCATGGACCCCTCCCTCCTCCATGGACCCCCTCCCCATTTGAGCCCCTACCCACGCCCCTTCCCTCTTGGGCCACACTCCACATGGGACCCTTTCCCCAGGGATCCCTCCCACCAAGGGACTATGCCCTAGAGGGACCACCTCCCCTTTTTGCCCAAAGGGAAGATGCTCCTGAGGGAGACTCCTCCATGGTAATCCCCCTCACCTCCTGTCTTTCTACTCCAATACTTACTGATGCAAACGGACTTATAATAACTTATAAACTAGCGGGAACAAGAAGAAATCTAGTAAAATATGGGCGACAATTCAAAGGTACCAACAAGCTTCATTTTAAAAGGATATGAGAACAGGCGATAGCTATGAAGGAGATGTCAACAGACGATAATTAAAAAGAAGATGCCAACAGACAGTAATTATAAGGGATATGTCTTACTGAATGTGATCTAGCATTGTCCTATTGATACAATGTGACGTCAATGCGATCTTGAAGAAGGGTACGACCCATGATACCAATACCTAGTCAATGTATCCCTAGGTCGTAAGACTGCATTCTGCTGCTAGCCAATGTTTCTTCTGTTGTCATGATATGCCCGATCATACTATTACATCAAATACCATTGTCGGGTGAAACATTCTATGTAACGTTCACCTCGATGACGCCATACCTTATGCCTTCCATCTATCGATTATGCGAAAATCTGTATACATCATTAAACAGTATAAACTGGCGTTGGCGTGTGGTAGACCAACTAATGCTTAGCTGTAGATACCCCCTTTGTTTCCTTGGCAGTCGTAGTTTGAAAACGATCTCGTAGGTATTTGAGGACAATAATGGCTTGTTGACGAGGTCACTCTCTGATGCCATGGGCGTAAATAGGTCGGCACCAGGGCCGTTTGGTTTATTGATTTATTCTGACTACGATATTGGGGGAAAACAATGTTTACTGGCGGCAACAACGTGGTTTGATGTGTCCCCGTTACATACTGACGGTTTTATGTCGTCGAGTATCAGCATAATAATAACATTTTGATGAATAAACAGGATTTATGAACAGTCTTTTAGCAACAATAATGACGTGTTAACTTCTAGAATATTATATGATATTAAATTTCTCAGTATTATTCAGCGTTTTTGAGTTTTTCATCAGTAAACATTCATAATACGTTACATTAAACACATGTGACCTTTTCACCAATCGGACCCCCCTTGGGAACCCCCCCCAGGGGAACTCCCCCCCCAGGGGAACTCCCCCCCCCAGGGGAACTCCCCCCCCAGGGGAACTCCCCCCCAGGGGAACTCCCCCCCCCAGGGGAACTCCCCCCCCAGGGGAACTCCCCCCCCAGGGGAACTCCCCCCCCCAGGGGAACTCCCCCCCCAGGGGAAATCCCCCCCCACGGGAAATCCCCCCCACGGGAAATCCCCCCAGGGGAACTCCCCCCCAGGGGAACCCCCCATGGGGACCCCCCCCATGGACCCTCCCCCCATGGCACCCTCCCCCATGGACCCTCCCCCATGGACCCCCCATGGACCCTCCCCCATGGGACCCTCCCCCCATGGGGGGGGGAGATCCCATTGGGATAGAGGGTGCCATGGGACCCTTTCCCCCCATGGGACTTTCCCCCCATGGGGGATGATCCCATGGCACCCTCTATCCCAATGGGATCTCCCCCATGGGACTCATGGGGGAAGAGTCCCATGGGGGGGGAAGAGTCCCATGGGGATGTAGGGTCCCATGGGGGAAAAGGTCCCATGGGACCATTACCCCATGGGACCCTCCACCCCTAAAGGAACCTTCCCCATGGGAACCTTCCACCTCCTGTCTGTCTACTCTTTTATTAACTTACAGATACAAACGGATAAAAAGTAACTTATAGACTAGTGCGAACAAGAAGAAATCTAAGTGATATAACGTAAACATGCAGATTTTTGGAATAAAGGTAATATAGGGGCGATAATTCAAAGGAGCAAAAAGACATTATTATAAAAGAATGTGAGAGCAGACAATAACTATGAAGGTGATGCCAACAGACAGTAAAAATAAGGAAAATAATTTAATATCTTACTGGAGGAGACAGACAGGGGATATATGCATGACCGTGCGACCACATACACGCATCATGGGTTTCCGTCCCTCGATACCGAAGGACGAAAGAAAAGTAGACGCAATGCGTCTTGTGATGACGGCCTGTAAAGGCCATACATAACCCATTTTAACAAAATATCCACCTTTTATACGACGGCGATAACACGCGATAAAGGTGACAAAATGTGAATAACAATGGGCTTCAAGCGTATTTACATGTTCAGTTATTTCACTGTAACTCCAAATCAATTCTAAATTTCAATAGTGCTTCGCAATATAATATACAATATGTTGGTGAAGTTTGGTAATATTTGAAACGTCAATTAAAGTAATATTAATGAATATATGCAATTCTAGGTCTTGTTTTACCTCTACGTAGTCAATACGTGTACCCCCGGGGCATGCTATATATACTCTATACAAATCCAAGGTTTTTATGAAGGCATTTCACACCTCGTTTCGGTCAACGTGTTCATCGCATAATGTAAATACACAACATATCATATAATATCTAAAGTATGTATCTAAATTAAAACCCAACTATTTACTACTTTACCTTACTCTCAGAAACAAATACGGTTTAACCAGTGCTAACAGACAACTGTGAACAACAGAAACCTGCCCACAACAGACGAAAAGGGCTCTTTAAATTACCCCGTATGTAGCGGACATGTCCCAACCGCGGACAGTGACACCAAAGTAGCAAAATCGTTTCCCGAAATGCCATTTGGACCTTCAAGAATGGATCGAAAACAAGTCCTGTGTCTTATTCAGTCAAAAGAACATTCACTTGATTGTTGTAGGAATGGTATTGCCGCAGGAATCCTTGGCTTTATACTTAGACCGCTTATCAATTAGTATAATTAATGCAATATAATTCAGTCATTTATTTACATACAAGTTAAAAAAACTTTCATAGTACGTCGATTATATTTAAAGCAGAGTGATTCAAATCATAGAGAACATACACAATTTTACCATAATCCAAATAAAAGTATTCAGAATTATAATATTAGAATTAGAATAATTACCTCCCTTGGTTTACAAAAGTTACCAGGCGGTCAGACGCTTACTATACTGTCGTCTAGTGCAAAGGGGTTTGTCTCGCAAAAAAATCCTAAAAAATCTTTTTAGGATTTTTTTAAAGGATTTTTTTCCGTGACAAACACCTTTGCCCTGTACAGGCCAAATTGTAATCGCAAGTTGAAATGATCACTATCATAGTGTCATGTTGCGTAAATGAAAACATATCTGTTTCATGTCTCTCTGTAGTTCTGTAGTTACTTGAATAGTTTAGACATAGGATAACCAGTTTTATGTGCGTGTTTAAATCATACGTTGTCCAAAAGATGAGTATTCAAATATTGACTTGATATAACACAATCCTGCATGTCAGCATTGTTAAATTAAATGTCTCACGTTACGACTATTTACATGTACATACTTATTATATATTTTACAAGTTACTATCTAAGGCTACCTAAGACAAAGAGTTTAGAATATAAGCCAATGGAGCACAATATCGGTTAAACACAACAGTTTTTTTTCAATACCGAATTTTCCTAGTATGAAAAAAGTCTCATGTCTGTGTTTACGACACAAGTAGTGAAAAAGCAAGCCTTTTGGTATCCACGACATAATCAATGTTTACGATTGTTCTGTTGTTAATGGCAGCACGTACGGAATCATCCATCAATCATGTAAGAATTACAATTATCACAATTACATTACTAGGAGATGGCAGAATAGTATCTTTACGTATACCATTGATTAATTTGTCACAACTGATTGTCAAATAGTTTCTTAACGCGTCCGTCTCTTGTGCAATCTCTTCGTTTCACTTCAAAACACTAGCACTGTACATTCTTGGTAATAAAAGAAAACGTTTTACATATACAGTAAAGACCCTAAAACCGGACTCCTTATCAACCGGAATTACCTGAAAACCGGACTCTTTATAAACCGGAATTCCCTGAAAACCGGACTTTTTATCAACCGGAATTACCTTAAACCCGGACTCTTTATAAACCGGATTTCCCTGAAAACCGTACTTTTTATAAACCGGATTTCCCTGAACATCGGACCATATTACAATTCATATTTGTTTCGGAATGCATCAATTGTTCTCTGAAAACCGGAATTCTTTGGAAACCGGACTTTATCCCCTGCCCGGAAAAGAACCGGTTTTCAGGTGTTTTATTGTGTTTGTATACTGTATGCTGTATAATGCTTTTCAGACCAAATATAATTTCTTACAAATCATTATTCAATATAAAAAAGTTGTTACGGATATATTTCATGGCGAACAACTCATATTCAAACTATTATGACGTATAAATTGTACAAAGTAATAAGATAATAATATAAATATTTATTCTAATTAAAGGAATGGTCATACTTAATTCTGTGTGATACTAGATTCATTGTAAACTTAATAAACGACAGACGTTATTGGAAACCACTTTATTTTTACTATTTCTAGAAATGTCATCTATAGGTAATTGACGTTCTTAGATGATTTAAGTGTCTGCTTACGTCCTATGTAATGAACTAAGCAATCTGAATTGTGTGTTTGTTTGTTTGTTTGAGTTTTACGCCCCGTTTCAACAAGCAGAGTCATATGAGGCGGAAAATTCATCAAACCATCATTCCTGGTAAGAACCGGTACTAGACTCCCATCCTCCGTAAGCTACTACCTACTTTCTCATATAAAGAGACATGTTCGGTAGCTGGTCCCGAACCCACTACCCTCTATCAGTGGACTCCAAACTGAGCTAAGGGCGAAGGTCAATAACTTAATACATAGGCTTCAAGAATGCACGAAGTTAACACTTCGGTATTTTTGCATGGTTGTAAGCGATATTATACATAATAGTGTCTTTAGTCGACTAACAACAATGTCGTCTCTAAAACGTACCATACTGACGAATGTCAAGTCGCCCCGATAACGACAAGGTAATGTATTTCACGACTGGTCTGTTGTAGATGCCAGCGACATCATAATCATCAATCTAGATTTTAACAGTAAGAATTACATTTGGAATGGATAACTTTAGTAGCACTGTTACACCACAGTTTGTCAATAACTTGCCGTCGTCAGTGACCGATCCTAGACGGAGACTTGTGGTTTGTACGTGCGAAAAGTGTCCAGGCAATATCGACGTAAACTCCTAGGATTTCTATTTGTGTTACCAAACCCAATAAAGATTAATGCACAGACTGTAGGGGTCGCTTTGGGATTTTGATTAATAACGCATAAAAATGTCTTAAATTTGACAACTCTCTCATGACGCAGTCTTTCACAGCAAGAGAATTGCTAAACATTTTAGTGATAAACATTGTACTTGTGATTATTTTGATTTTGTGTCAAATGAGCATTATAAATACCAACACAATCTTTATCTACATACTGTATACTTCAAATGATTGTTCAGCTTTCCGTAGCTGACAATCGCTCCAAACGCATGAATTTTGATGCGGTCTAAAGTACATTTTTCTTCATCCGCCATGCAAGTGTTAAAGTAGTTTCCGTTCCGGGTTGCTGTGTAAGTCTGTGTACGTTCAGTTTCCATGAGTGCTTTCACTGCTTTGATTTATTTATACCTGTCGTATCAAGGCCCATTGTACAGCTATAGTCTTTTCAGAGAGAGAGAGAGAGAGAGATAGAGAGAGAGATAGATAGATAGAGAGAGAGAGAGAGAGAGGGAGAGAGGGAGAGAGAGAGAGAGAGACAAAGAGAGAGAGAGAGAGAGTGAGATAGAGACAGAGAGAGAGAGAGAGAGAGGCGATGAGATGCAGGAGAACCGAGCATTTGTATTCTTACTCGCATTTCGAATATTATTTCCTAGTTCTTTATCGTGCCCGATGTAAAGTACCGATACACACCTCACCGATTTCCAGTGATTTTCCCAGTAATCATAATTCTATCTAGGCTCGGTAGTTGGGGACACTAAAATGGTGTCCCTGACATACCTGAAGCCGGGGCTGAGATAAGAACCACGACATTTTGATTGGTACACAATTCACAGACCAGTATACTGAATTATATTATAATAAACACTGTTACCCGATACCGTAAGAAGTTAATATGTCCGGACATGGTCTGTTTTGTAACATGGTAACGAATATAGTGAAATATAGTTGTAATGAAGTTATCAATCGAATTAGAGTTCTGTTGCATACAAGAGTAATATGAAGAAGATTCTAGTATATAGAAACCGGCTTCAAACATATCACAAATCGCGTACTGCAGACTAGAATGCAGTACGCTACCATGCACATGTGCTCCAACTTTGTACAACCTCAAAAATGAAAATACAGCTGCGAGTAGCAGTATTACAAATAATGGAACACATACAATACTACTTATTATACCTCACGTGATTTATTTACTATATAGTATTATGTGACGTCAGAGGGTGACCATCCGTAATGTTACCCTGTGACATTACATTTCTTGACATTGTCATGTACTCGGGTGAACATTACGTTCTATCACCCTCTGTGGGATGTGATATTTATATAATACAATATAGACCATTGTTTAAATGACGGGATGCAGAATACACAGCTGCAGCCTTTATCACTCAAATACCCTCTATTTACACCCTCTCCAAATCAGAAAGTGTGCGTCAAACATTTATCTGAAGGTACAATGTATTTCAACCAAATTGCTTGAAGTCGCAGCTTGGGGAATCAAAGTAATAAAGAAAACATCAATATTTCCAATGTAAATCTTACGTCCACAGTCGAGTTTCTGTGAAAGCCTTTTCTCGGTGACACGAAAAACATTAGCCCATATCTCTAGAGACATAAGTAAATATATAATGGATTCACTGTTTCCCTCCGATTCTGTCATCACTTATTGAGCACAATTTGTCTTAGTACGAAAGAATATTTTAGGTCATGTTTTCTAGACGATGTGACAAAACAATGTTTCTAGATTTTGCTTACGCACCATGACTATACAAGTAGATTAATGACATGTCAATGAGATATATATTACTATAAAGTACATTGAAACCTGTGTTAGCGGTTATATCCGAATAAAGAACACCCTGTAAATAAAGGTCATTCTTTAAAAAAAAACAGTTATTGAGTATTTAGAACAAAATGAACTCTGAATCTAGGCCACCTGTCACTAAAGGCCACATTATGTCGAATTATTAAACATTTAGATTAATTCAGTGATCATCCCACTTTCTTATCCAATCAGTGATATTAAAAACATAATTATGGCTTTCTTATCTAAATAGAGTATATTGAAACGGCCATTCTAACTTCTTAGCTTCGAGGAACGATTTAGTATGCACTGGGCATGCGAAGCACTAAGACGGCTAGAATGCAATTTTTATCTCACTTGAAGGACACCAAGATTGTGTCATGTAACCTATACCCAAGAATAATGTACAAAATGTTTCATGTAAAATCAAATTTAGTAACACGTTATACCCCATCTGTACGTTTTTTTATATGTCTCGTGTTCCCTAATATTTAAATAACTAATCAAATATCTTCTCAATGCGTTCATACAAGATTTGCGACGGAAGAGGCTGTCACACATCTATCTTGGAAGACATTAAGTACGTCTACAGAAAGTGATACAGTAATTTTCGCGACAATCTTTATGGAACTTTTCATGGGATGTTGCGTGCTTAGTCACTAGAATATTGCCATCGGGTACTGAGATTTATATATATATTTTATGGATCACTCTAGTGTGTCCTCAAGCCAGCAATTTGTATTAATCGACAAAGTAAGCTATTTCGGCAAATTACAATTCGTTTCGGATAATCAAAAATATTTTACATTGAAATATGCAAGGGTGGGCGGGGGAATCGGGACCAAATATTCATTTCGTATAAGACCAAGTTGAATGATAGGGATTTTACTGAATTTATTAACTTATATGAGAAAAAACACTATGTAGTTGCTGTTTTACACGCCCTTATTAAATACTTAATACGTAAAAACAATAATTTCTAGTACCTCGTGGTCACGACTTTAAAAAAGTCACACATGTCACCTCTGTACCACCGTAGATAAAATAATATTCTAGAATATCTTAATATGACAAGGTAATGTACACATTTTAGCATTTTACTACTACAGTACAACTACTGTAGACCAACACTCTAAGGTAGCTGCAAATATTGACCTTTGTTTAGAGATTGTTGCTCTACAGAGGTTATGTTTACAGTAAAAATCATCTTAGGGAAATTTTGAAGGTGTTTGGTATAGAGGGGTGGTTGCTATACGGAGGGCCGCTCTGAAGAGGTTGTACTGTAGATATATTTTAAACTGACCTGAAACATATCGTTGAATTTGTCCAGGATAACCTCGATGTTTCCGCTATCCGGGGGGGGGGGCACTCCTGATTCTTGACCTGAAACCAACAATAATTAGTGTGTCGTTAAATATTGACATGTAATTTGATTTGACCTTACGATCAAACAACCCGCAAGTAACGTGATACCGCCTACTTTGAAACATTAATTGATCTCTTTTCTAAACACTTATATATTCAACTGTTTTCACATCATTTCCACTCGGATCTTACTAATTAAAAGTTAATCAACGCTATTCATAAGAAGTGCTGCTGAACAATAATCAATGCTAAATCACATGATCAAACATTGCCGTAATTATTTGGTACAACAATACTCGACGTACATTATCATATGGCAATAAACTGGGACAATATGAACAAACAAGGGTAAATATACCATCTGGGCGTTTGTTATATGAATCACTACAAAAATAAGGACACTAAGACCAGCTTCATGTGAAAGGACAATGACGAGAAGGTGTGAAACTGTTGGTATATAGTCAGAATTTGTACAATAATTGATTGTAGATATATAAATACATACAAGTGGTTTCAACGGCCTATCTTTTCAACTTCCAAATGACAACTTAATGGCTTAACTGTTTTCAAGAGAAGCCATTATTTCATAAAATGAAGATAGTATATGAAGTTCCCAACATTTATGCACTACATTTGATTCACATTTGCGATAGACACGAATCTCGTAGCTGACAAATAAATTAATATTTATTGAACATGAGTGATTTTCAGAAATGAAGACGTATTGTACAGCGTTCAGAAAATGTTTGATACATATATCTGACTGTATCAATATTGTCTGATCATACTTAACTTAAAAGCATTAAGACAATATATGAGATTTGAGCTGGGAGACCGATCTCAAGTTTTATACCTATACGAACAAGAACAAGTTTCTTAGACTTTTTACGTAATACTACAATACCACTGTTTACCAGTTTTAAAACAAACAAGAAAAAAACATGCCAGCATTATTTACCAGTATAATATGGTTTACTTACTTAGATATATTTCAAATTCAATATTTTTTCATGTACCTAAACATCTAACAAAAATCAAAATATGATTTTAACATTTGCATCATTTCCTGCTGTTCATTTTTCTGCATTTTTGTTTAATTTATTTCACCTTTTGTTACCTTTTTGGTGCCCCATTTTTACATTGTTTCACATTTACATGATAATTATCGGTATTGTAATGTGTCATGGAGATCGCCTCCATCCCTTGCCACCTATGGCAAGGCTAATAGATGAGATGTACCCGATCTTACGACGTTGCATACGAGGGGTGGTCATTATAATTTATTATTATCAAATTATCAATTTCAACCACATGTGAATAAAAATTTGCTCCTTTTCAAAGTAGTATGTCAAGTTCCTTTCTCCAAGAAACATGTTTCTGAGCGCGACTTGTCCCATAAAGATCACATTTTTAACAACACTACGATACACATACTGTTGTTTATGTTGTTAATGGCAACAACCTCATTATCTAATACCAAACATACCAGAATTAACAACATAACTTCATTGGAAGATGGTAAAATAACGTCTCACTGATTGTCGTAAATCAATTTATCTCAACCAGTTGTCTTACTATTCCTATCGAGGCTAAAATATGTCCAAGACAATTGCTTAAGGCAATGTGTGATGCAATTAAGTAAATAGTTGCTTAGGTGAAGGCAGTGACAAATGCCTATTTATCCTAATTTGAACATCAGTTAACGACCCATGCACGGACAAAGATTGTCCACAAGAATGTCCAGTGAAAAAAAGTGAAATTTACAAACATATAAGCGACTCTAGCTAGGACTAGGACATAAATGAGAATAAATCAGAAAATTAATGTTATTTGGGAGACTTCAGAGATTCTAGCTGTTTTTTTTCAGATTGTTTCCGTTAAATACACTGTTTCAGTAGGATTTACGCAGTTCTTAAAGATATTTTCTAACCAGTTTTCCTGGACTGTATTCTAATCAGAACAGAACAGAACAGAACAACCGCCTTATGTCTCGTCACACGAAGGGGATACATTTATTATATCTTTAATCCCATAGTCTTTGGGCATTGGGCGTAAACGATGTTTGTTTCTGGTAATATGCTTCGTTTGGCTCTTGATAGCGTATGGAAATAAGGAAGTGGGTTTCCGTACGTCGGCCTATTAAAAAGTCTTGGGTCGCGGGGAAAAATTCCCGTAGGTCGGGTAACTAGAAACCAACAATTTTTAGGCGGCCTTACAAATTGAAGTTTTACATCAGGAACGGTTTTACAAATGTTGTAGTGTTAAATTAAAATTAAAATAAATATTAGCTATATCTAGTAACTGACCGACTTAAGAACATCGAAAACACACGCTATGTACTTATCGTTTTGGTACATGACGAGACAATACTAAAATTGCGAGAAGTACACAAGAAGCAACATTTTCGAATAAATGAAACTGTTAAAATCTCTTCGATCCTTGTTTAGACCAATATTCTCCAAGAAAATAGCACATTTTTTGTTTTGTTTTTGTCTTATGCCTTGGTTCAGTTTAGGGTTTGGCGGTTGGAAAGGTGTTGCATGTTGTATTTCAAAATGGTAGAAATTTTACATGCAAATTACGTTTCTTATTTATATTCAAACATTGTATTACGATTTAAATATAAAATAATTAAACATTCTATCGGATTGCATGCCACGATTTGTTCAACAGCTGTTACATAATATAAGTGTCAGATAATACGAAATATTGAAGACTATAATACCAGTTATAATTTTCTTGTTAAACTCAGAATAATTGATTCGGTTCTGTTGTATATACCACGTTTCTATTGATCTTATGCACGAATTCGAACAGTTTTCTCTTCAATGGATACAATACTTATTTCCAAGACAAACTACTTCCGGTTTCGTTTTACTGCAATTGTGACAGAACTATGCTAATAGAGATAATTGTGCAAGCTTGTACAAGAAAAGGATTATTGACATTTAACTGAAGGCAGTGATGATGTTTCAGAGACATTGTCCGTCTTTAACTGTAGTACGTAAAGTGAAACCCTTAATTACAACAGTGGGAGGCATACGCTTTTAAACATTTCATCACATGCCTACGTCTGTGTAATCTTTCCAAGAAATAACTCCTAACATAATTAATCATTTAAAAACGATACAAAAAGAGACCATGTTGGTATTTTCAGTGTAGTGCAGAAAATAATAAGTCACTTTTTGTGTTTAAATATATGTTCAGATCAATTTTGCAGACACATTTATATATGATTAAGATCGCCATTTTTAATCAATCTATAGAAACATTAAAATACAAAATATGGGATTTGAGATTGAATACCGATCTTAAGCTCTTGGTATATTCGGGACCCGGAACTTAGATGATTGGTGTATAAGCTACACAAGAAATTCGTTTAAGTCTAGAAATTATTGAAAATATTTATTTGCATATGATGGCTCACTAGATAAATATCTAAAATTATCAAAACCAATTATGTTATCAAAGAAAGTGATTAAGATACACGTTAGGTAACACGATGGATTGCACGGAAATCAACAATAGAAGGACCCTTTCAGTCGAGTACATGTGAAAGACAATAAACTTCCAAGATAAGCTCTCTATGACCAAATCAGGCAATGCATGAACAGTCTGATATCATATAGTCTAGTTAATGATCCATTAGCTTTTTGAATTTAGTAATACAGATCAATCGATAAAACGACAGTAAATCATAAGAAATATATTTTATTTGCTCTGAAACAATATTTACATTATGCCTGTCTTTAGCCACATCTCGTAAAATGTTGTCAGATGCTTTTTCTTATTGTTTTGCAATGCCGTTGAAAAAATACTGTGCTACGTTTCTATACGCACTTCGTGACTAAAAAAGAACATTTCATTTCGGAATGTTTTTATTGCAAGTGAAAGTAAGTTTCACCGATAGGACAGGTAGAATAAGACCTACTTTAATGTTAACATCCAAAAAGCTAATGTGGCTTTAGGAAACCACACACTTTAAATAATTCTTTGAAGCTGTTTTCCCTTTGTTTTCCAGATTTTAGAATATTCAAATAATACTCATTTATCTTATGTTATTATGTTTGGATTCTCATCCCCGGAGACAAAATTGACATTAAGAATATGTACTCGAGCGTGGACTTTTCATATCATGTGTTTGTCTACCGAAATAGAAATAACTTTACGTAAAAAGCATTCCGCGGGTTCCTGATCACCAATATACATAACAGCATTAAACCCATGTGTAAAATAATCAGACTTTTGTCAACAGAGACTCTATTTTGGTTAACAATGCATGCAATCCAATAAGTATAAATATACTACAATAATACTCGCAACTCGGAAATGTTCATTCAAACGTCGAGAAACGTGGGTGATGTCTAAATTGTTACATCGTCGACTTATATAATGCTTTACGTCAAGATAGTCTATATAAAACTCTTTACGAGGCAATATTCGCTGGTAGATAAGGCGATGACGCGGGGTTTTATACGTATAGTTGCAGCATAAACTTGCAGTTTTTCCATTTGCATCTGACAATATGTCCAAACTTATAAAATTATATTTGAAAAAGTTTTACCGAACTGCCGATCCTGTATTTCTGGGTATGTTAAAGCAAACATGGTATTTAAAATTCATGTTTACCTAATTTGTATTTGGACTAGAAAACCCCTTTGAAAGTTCTAAATCTGCTTATTATGAGTCAACAAGTCACACAACATAATTCCATTACAACATAAATTCAAATACACACAATCGCGTTAGGATATGAGTTACTGTCAATGATAAACGTTAAGCCGATGATGATTTTAAACCACATATACCAGAATTGTTTTATTACATGTCCTTATGAAGCAATTTCAGATTGGGGTGGGAGATTGATTTCGTCTTATTACAAGGGTAATGATTAGAATTACACCCCCCCCCCCCCCCCCCTAACTTGCCCCATTCCTAAGGCTGTGCTATTGACTCGACATCAAAAGTAAAATACACAGAGTTCTAGACAATGTCTAACATTCGAATAAGTACAAGACAATTCTTCAATACAGAACATCTAAATCATCTTTACTTAACATTCAAAGGCCTATATGAAAGGAACTAAGAGTAAACTTCTAGCTTTTTATGATTGACACTTTGCATCACATTATATGTCAAGAAATAACAAATATCAAGCATCGAAACGATTAGCGATTTGCATAAAGAGACAGATTCCGAATATCTGACCAAGTTATTTATGAAACAATGGCTAAAAACGTAAGATATAAAACCTATGTAAATAAAAAAATATATACATCTGTATATTGAAGTGTATGTATCGGTTATTTCTGGAATTCCTACTTTAACCGATAGCGTAACTGAAAACAGTTCAAACCACTTATTCAAGATAATTTCACATCATAGAGAATTTACATAATATTCGAAGGAACTAAATCGTGGTTTCACAATTTTTCTATTCCTGCAGATTCGCGCATGTCAGAGAACACTTTTCATTTATAAAATATACAATGACTTCCGCGCGCATCATAAATTTTGTTTTGCCTATACTTCGATCGTATAAATGAGCGATAGGCAAGGCAAAGTTTTATTGTATGAAATTACACATATTATTAAGACCAAAGATATAAAAGAACATACTTTTACAGCACATAAAACTGAACCAGTCACACCCAACATGAACGTATTTTGCAAACTTGGCGACATCATGGCAGAATTCACATGTCTATCAAATCCTTATGATGAATCTTTATAAAAAATGTCAAACACTTGGAAAGATATGTTGTGTAAAAAAAGCAAACTAATACATTTTAGTGTCAACATTGTAGTGCTACCCTTTAAGCAAACGAAAATCAAACATTCAGAATCTCACATTCCGGTGATATTGTACTTGGAATGCATACACAGTTCTAAGTCGAACGTTCTTCAGCAACAAAGCTTATGACGAGCAACACAACGAATAAATTTGTTTACCAAATATATGCTTAGGGCTAAATCAATAGTCGGAGATTTTAACAACTCGTTCACGAACGCATCGAAGATGCTAAATACGTTATTTTAATTATTACAGTCGAGTTAGAGGGTTGAAGTTCCTTGTTTTTTACAAACAATCAATTGTAAAAATATAACCAAATCCAATTACATGACGTAATTAAAGATAACAATTTCAGATAATGGTTGCTCGATTTCGAATTTCTAAGCAGAGCGTATATGGCTCAACCAAAGACTAATTCTGTTCATTCTGAGAAAGGTATACACTAAGCCACAATGTGACAGATATTGTCAAGAATATTTTTCCATTGCTTAATTATACTTCTTATATACATTATCTACCAAGAAGTCTAATTATACGTTCATAACCTAAGATCTCTAGTACTGCAGCTACTTCCTGAACGATCTCGTATGTTTTACCAATTCCATTCAGTCTCTGGATAACTCAATATATATTCACAAAGCATCTACTGACGTATGTAAGCCATAATTGGATGCAGTAGGGATGTAGGATCGAAGCAAAAATAATTGTTACGGGGATAATTATGTACGAGTTCTCCATACAAAATACTAAGTCTTCCTTTCCTTTCTTTCACTAGACTGACTTACTCTTTCGTCATATTCCTAAGCTTTGGGCGATCGAATATTTCAACCGAATGGGATTTAGTGATGTCGTGAGTTTTTCATTGACCTGTTGCTTGTGTTTGCATTTATTCTAGTGCTCAGATCGGTCAGTAGTTCAGTTAGTTATGTATAGATCTCGTAGTGTAAACGGTATGGAATACTTGTACATGTAATATGCAGTTGACTCAAATCCAATTTGTTTGTTAGAGTTTTACGCCCCTTTTCAACAGTCAGATTCGTATGAGGGAGGCAGTTCACCTAACCATCGTTCCTGGGAAGAACCAGTACTAGACTCCCATCCCCCGTAAGCAACTGCATACTTTCTCACATACAGAGACATGGTCGGTAGCGGGGCTCGAACCCACCACCCTTCATCAGTCAGAGTAAACAGTGATTTGAAGTCAGCGACCTTAACCACTCGACCATGGATCTGGCGGGTCCTCAAACCCATAAGAACAGTGGAACTTAATTTGAAATAACCAGAGTCTGTGACTTTGAGATAAATACATATTGAATAAATCGACATTGTGGGTATGGGTACGTTTAGCTTGACTTAAGCATATGCGTAAGAAAAAAAGAGACACAATATGCATGTGAATTCAAGATAATAATAATGACAGTTAATGTCCCATGTGATATATCTTTGACTGTCATGGCGAAACGTATGTTAACAGTTGTTTATTTTAAAACGCCAACTAAGTAGCCTACCATTTAACAATCCAGACACTAAAATTTACTATAATTACGGGTTTGCACCAAACAAACGCAACTTGAGCTGATGTGTTCGTATTATAACTAATAAGGTATTGCCAATACAGCAATATTTTCAACCGGATTCATATCATAATGTTGTCTTTATAAGTTTAATTGCAGAATTCACCATTGTAAATTAGCGATAAACAATCAAGTTTAGTCAAACAGAGGTTTCCATTTACAAGAAGTCAAGAAATTGAAATAAATTTGAAAGTAACGAAGCCTACGACATCCGTAAATATATACTTTAATTGCACGAAAGAAATGCTGACACTGACAGACAGACTCATTATAAACACACACAGGATACTGTTGCAGAACATTGAAAACGTCACATGATAAAAGAAAACCTGCATGGATAGATCCAAAAGAAAAAAGACGCGTCTTCAAAAGGCCTTAGACTGTAAATCATGCCATACAGCTTTCTTTTTTTCATGAACGCTTATAGAATCTGTTTAATAAACTGAAGACAATTATTGATCAATAATCAGACATCTTAACAAGACATTTGTATCGCATAAAGCCATGATATAATTCTAAACAAAAACAAGTTAATTCTATAAAAATACATTGATCTTATATTATTACACCCAAATGTAATGTGTTTGTCATTGGTTTACGAGTACATTACGTTAGATTTGTTTTTAAACGAAAAATGTGCCCGGAAGCGAAAGACACCCCCGCAGAGAGCTAAGTCAAAAATGGGCCATCACTCTTGTGAACTTTTTTGGATTTAACGGAAATCGAACTTGATCTGTATTTTATTATTATACACCATCCTGTTAAATATGACACCAATTCATGAAATAGTTCTTGAGTTATCGCTCGGAAACCAAACTTTGTTGAACTGGGGTAATACATTTCGAATGGCGTGGGCATAGAAAATCGGCGTGATAGATGACAAGGTAATCATCACTTTGGCAATCACAGCAATTCTGACAACAAAGAAACATTGAGATACAGAATTGAGACTTAATAAAGTTGAACACGTTGCCATTTGTAACATGCAGTATATATAAAGCTATGTTAACTCTACTAATTTCTACGCCGTGAATATCGAGATTGAGTGGTTATGGTATCTAACTAGTGGTCACTAGCCCCTCGTCCATCTCCTGTGGAACATCTTCGCATGTTGTTTTGTTCATACTAGTACACATATAGTGTTTTCAAAGGCTAATCTTAATCTCTCACCACAGTTTTAACAAATAAATGAATTTTATCAATAAATCAAAGATGTTTCACTAACAATTCATTACCATTACGTAGTATTTAAATCTTTCATGAAATAACATCTGTCAAGGAACCGGAGTAATCTAGAATCTTTCATAGAGTTTGGTAATTGTTGTTGTAATGTATGGTTTTACAAGCTGAACAATGTCGTGGGATCATGTAAAAATAAATACTTAAGATCTGTACAATAGAAAACAATGTCATCGGATATAAATAGTGTTTCAGGTGATAAAACACTGAACATTTCTTTTTTCGACTTAAATACGAGTGTAAAACAATTACAACATGTAGTTTATGATGATGTAAACAATGTAAGCAATGCATAGACAAGGCCTGTCATATTACATTCTCTCGGACATATAATTATCTTCACGTATGCCCATAATATTATCCTTCTTAATATAGGGTTCATGAAAAGTTCATCTAAATGCGACAAGGCAACACTCGCCGTATAGCAACAGTGAATCAATATTCTTGACTATGTATAATTCATGACGGTGTAAACTAATGTCATGTTAATTTGGTGACTTATCAAGCTTGGCTGGTGGGTACACCTTGGTAGAGCCATCAATATTACGTAAGTCCTTACATGTGAAATTTCTCTATTCCCCAATGGTATTCGAACTCTCAGCGATAAGGGACTAGCATTTACTAGTCACTCGACCCCGTCGTCCCCTTTCCAGTTAATTACCAATTCTTCAAATAAAACCAATTAAAGTAATCTAAGGCGACTATAGAAATTAGAAGAAGATTATGTACGTTATAAAGTACCGCAGTACTGATGTGAAAATACGAGGGTCATTCCATAAAATTTTACCAAGGTAATAAGGAATAACAGTCGTATATTAAAGGACACTTTGCTACGTATACAAACATTCCTCAAAATGTACAGACCAAACACTAAATACAATAAAAGTTCAGTTTTGGTAGGGATAACGCCGTTTTTCAAAGATGATTCAGAAACATAGGATGACCAGCTCACCTAAACCTACTTCCCTGGACCATTTTCTAACCATTCAACAAGGAGACAGCAACTTCTCCATCGAGAAAACTCGAAATTATTGCCATTTATCACAGAAGGGTTTGCCCTGCCGCGGCCAACAATCAGTACAAACAACACAGAACGAAAGATAAAGATTTCATCAGAGGTAACACGCGAATTCAAGCAACTGATGAAAACACATGTCAGTTACTCAATCCATCTAATTATTCAACTCCTAGCGTTATTTAGAACATAGTTAGTGTTTTGACTTTAATTAAATACTTTCATTTCATTGCCCGCGTGATGCCGGATCAGATGAAAACTGTCTCTGCCAATTAAGTGGCATTTTGGGAAAAGTTTCCACGAAATTGTCTCGACGACATTAAATAATGAGACCCTCTTGGCTATAAAAACTTGATTAACACGCCAAAAAATCAATACAGCCACAGTTTTGATATAATTGAAAACGAAAGTTCTTTTCTAGCTAGATAAAAACATAATCATGTAACCTACAGTATGATAATTTTTTATTTATGATCATATACTAGTACTTTGATTTTAAGGAACTTATTAAAAAGATTTATATAAGCTTTGCATTCAGTACAATAATTAAACGTGTTGTTGCCTTCCAATACAATGTCAAGTACAATCAAGTAGAAGCAACCAATCAGAACCTAGCAGTCAATGGTGATCCTGTCAGAGAAAAACTAATATCTCAAAAGGCAAGCTTTGAAGTGATGCATGAAGAAACAAGACGCGTTTTTAAAACACAATACCCCATCAGGGTAACCTTGACATTTGACCTAAAGACATTAAAATGCACCATTTTATAAATAGCGACTGCGTCATCAAGTTGATGTGAGTATCACGTGACCTGGGTGTACACATTGTAAAATGCACAGGTCCTGTAGAGATTGCCATGAGGAACCAACATAAAGTTTGATGAATGTAGGTTGATGCGTTTTGATTTTGTAGACAAGGTTAACGTTTGGTACAAACAAACAAAAAAACACAGACAGACAGACAGACAGACTAAAAACAATATGCACCAAGCTTTCGACGAGCGGGGCATAAAAACAACAGCAACGAAAAGACAATAGAATCTTGACCTTTGTTTGTGTGTGATCAGAATTATACCCAAGTATCTAAATTAAAATGATGATGAATATTGGAAGAGACCTTTGAAATTTAATAAGCAACTTTAAGTAGAAATGAAATGGAAGTAATTCGGAAATTAAAAATCAACAAAATCAACTCAATGTTTAATCTGGCATAGTTTTCCTTTTTGTCGAGGTAAAATACATTGCTGTTTAATATGATTATTTTGTGAAAGCGAGCAGGAAATGTTAAGGAACACTTTATTCAGATAACTTGTAACACTCATGTTTCTTGAATGACATAGACGGTTTTTATCAAAACACCTTTGAGAAATCACTATAAGGGTATGGCAACAATGTGATTTTACAATGTTTGAAATTTAATTTATCTAGCATTCCTTGTCTGATATAGCTGTAACACACTAATGCAGTCAAACGTGTGTTTGTAGCCATCTACAAGTAAAGGTCACTCTGTGAATAAAGTCCATTATTCGAAAAGCCGTCATCTAATATTTAGAACAAAATGACTTCCGAAAAAAGGTCAACTGTCAATAAAGGCAATGATTTGTATTTCCCAAGGAGCACCTATGTTCACATGTTTGAGTGTAGTTATGTTAATATCTCATTATCATGTTGACAAAAAAGGTACCGGTCCTTTCTGAGTCATTCATATTAGTAAAATAATTACACATATTCTTCTGGTTGAAAAAGTGTTTTTATATTATCGACGACGTTTTCTTGTCAGAAAAAAGTAACATGTTGTTTCATTTCTGATATGGCGCTTGTTTTTCAACGTTATTTCAGTTAATTACCGACAATCACTTTTTGTGAATTCCATTTGTAACTTCAGTACTGATATTAACAATGCTTGCTGTAAGAAAGTCAGAATAATGTTATTACTCGGCTTATTACAGCTCAATATATATTCAGGCGAGTCAAATTGGCTTCTTTGATTTAACGCATATGATAATTAACTGTCCAGAAACCTATAGGCATGTGACTACATGCTTGTGATGGATATTCAAATCGATTCAGCATCCATGCGAACTAAGCCTTATCTTTCTTTTCATCTGTATACTCAAGCTGAATTTCTCCAAAATGAGATAAAAAAATCATCGTAGGATAAACTGAACTATATCTATGCCAGTTTAAAAAAAAAATATCACCAAATAAAAGAATTTGAGATATTTTTACTTGCTCTAATGGGCTAGGTTGACCGTTATTATTTTACGGATGATTTTTTTATTATGCCTGATATTGCAAAGATAATGATTAACAGTCGGTTAAAAAAAAGAAGTCTTTTTTAACCAAAGCAAAATAAAAATTCTCGAGTTTAATGTCTGTTTTCATATCGTCATTGAATAATAATTGTGTCTTAAATCAAGATAATTTTGTCTTCATGAGCAGGGATTATTTTCGTTTTTAATTACCTGGCGTGTGATATAAAATCGGTTGATATCAAGTCGTCGATAACTTATTGCACCCGAAACTACCGAGAAGCATTAATTGCTTCCATCAGAAACTCTGATGTTGTCTGTTGTTTGCAATACCAAAGATTAAAATATTTCTCGTATATTCATGGATATACAAACACGCTGAATATCTGTATGGTTTACAAACACACACAGAGCAACTATACGTGAGTATATCGAATACAAACAAAATGCATTTTTAAAACACAATGCAACTTGACCAATATGTGAAGTTTGGTGATTGTAGGTGGAGCGTTTTGATTTTATAGGCAATGTTAAAGTTTATACATTCAAACAGACAGATAGGAACAAAATAATATACCCCCGATCTATCGATAAGGGGACATAAAAAGTAGCTTGGCTTCATTGTAGTTTTTAAGTTTAGAAAGTTACCAAGGAGTTCCTATTTTGGAACATGCCCATCCATCTGAACGTTATAATTACAGGTAAGTCATAGAAAATACGTAAACAATTAAGGTATCAACTGATCACAATGGAAATAAGAGTTTATTAAAAACTCATTTTTGTTTATCCTTGACATAATTATAATGTTGATTGATATGGAGAATTAATTCATACATGTTGTTAATTGTTAATTGTATGCTTTGATTATGCTTATCATGTAGTTGTAAATTTTATGTTGAAATAAATCTTTCTATATAGTAGGATATGTGTTACCCACAGAAATAGATATGAACATGACGACTAGGACGAGCAACATGAGAGCAAGTACATGTTATATATACACATGCAAATGAATACTTTAATTGCACGAGACAATGCTCGATGATTGTACCTACTTTTAACCTAATGACAATGTTAATTACACGTGAATCGTTCTAAAATGCCATAAGTACTTGTTAATGAACTGATCCGGGAAACGCTTTTAAAGCCACATTGTGTTTTACGATTCGATTCGGCTCGCCATGTTGACGCGACTAATCATCATTAACTTTAGCGATTGACCATTTTTAATTAAGAGAAACAATTAAACATGGACCATCAGATCAGACTGTTTGATCTCGGAAATAAAAATGGACCCGCCATTGATTTCGAGCTTAGATGATTAGGTCAAACATTGTGTAAATATTGACATTTTTTTTCACCGTACAAAGGGGTCATCATTTACCTTAATTGTTCCATCATTGATTTAACTGTCGTTCCTATACGGCACTGTTAAGTCCTATGGTTTTAAGATCATTGTCAATCGTTTATAGCTAATTTATTCTTAATAAAAACACCACAGTAAGTAGCATGATTAAACCATTAATACGCGTGAAATACCATCAATAAACAATTCAGAATTTATGTAAACAATGACGAATGTGATAAAGAGGTTTTATGGCTTTAGAAAAACAATCCAGTACTTTATGAACAAGTTTCAGCAAATAAACAAGCAGTGAAAACTATGTCGGTGGTTTAGCAAACATCATGGAACGTATTCGAGATACAGTATGTACATATGATGTACTTTAATCAAAGCATAACGTCTTTGCAGAGTCCAAACATCGTAAGTATGAATATACGAATTTTACGGGAGACAAAAAAAAAACGTTTTCGTCAACCTGCCGTTTCTCAAATATAAATTTATTTGATTCAATAATCTTAAGGAATAACCAAATTCATCTATTTTGTTCAAAACAACAAATTAAGAAAAAGAATAGTCTTATATCATGGAAAACTTATACAAAAAGAAAATTACAAACTTATCCGTTCTTGAAAGCATCAATTTATAAACATTTTAGAAACCCACGCACATTTCAACAGACAAAATGTCGTAACTCGAGTTACACATTTTTAGCATTTGTTAAATCGGACTGATCAGGATATGTGCTTTCTGTGACTTTCTTAAAGGCGCAGAAAGATTTTTTTTAAATTCTGTTTCAAATGGGATAAAACAAGTATGACAGATCAAAGTACTGAAGGTACTCATGGAAACTGAACTTACACAGAATTGCACTGTAACATCGAACGGGAACTAGTTTAACAACCACATGGTGAATGAAATAGAAAGTACACCATATTCACGCAAAACAAGAGTTAAGACTGATTGTTTACAAATCAATTAAAAAGCATAAATGACAGAATTCTAATTTTTCGTGAAAATAGTACAATCCAACAAAAATAATTTAAAAAGAAGATTGTCAACGAGATAATATTAAGATTTTGATATTTTTTCTATTGAATGATAAAATAAACATAACTGTTTAAATTAAGGCAGAAAATAATATCTCAACGGGCTTATTTTCTCACTAGAACAATTTTTTTATCAGTGGGTGGGGTATAAATTCAAAGTTAAGTAATATTTGTATATATAAAGTTTGTCACTGACAGCATCACATTTTTTCATCATTGTTAACCTCCACCACGTCGAAAGCGGAAGGATATAGGTTTGGCGTTGTCCGTCCGGCTGTTCGTCCGTCCGTCCGTCGTGTCGCTAAAATGAGGGTGCGACGCACTACAATGCCACACCACGTAGCGACACGCGCGTAACAATAGAAACCATCGCAATCGTTCTTAATAAAGTTAAGCTAATCTGAAAAATAACCACTTTATACATCTTAGCAGCTGATGGCCGGCCGTGGACAAGTCAATTGATTGCTGGACGTGTTACCTAGCGATTCGGGTTCTAATCTAGGTCGCGGAAAGTCATATCCTTTCTAAGAACATTTGAAAAAAAAGACATTTTCCTTCTCCAAAGAGAAGCTGCAGGCTCTTTGGGCAGTTTTGCTAGAACATGTGACGGTAGCTAAATGGATGGAAAGAAACAAAATGCATAACATTTGAGTGCGGGTACTTCGAGAAAATGTGACTATACTCGTATGTGAGTATAATGTCATGACGTCGATGTGAAGTATGCTGAAGTGCTGCGTAGATCTATATGTGTTTGATCCATATAGCGTATATTTTTTATCAATCAGTATTTCGCTCTGATATTTGGCACGTATTTTGTTAATATGTTACATAACATGTACATGCAATTTTGTCATAATACATACATGATTAGTCTCATTAATAAGACTGTCCACGAACTTTACGGACGACCCTCGTAGAAGGGTAGGTTAGTAATGGTTAGAATACTGTCAAGAAATACTGGTTCAGTGGACCGGTGTAACGTTTACAAGCTTCCCCCGTTTCAAGTTACCCCCCGGTAACTTTAAAATGTTTTCAGAGTACCCCCGGGAATTTGAAAACGTTTTTAAGTTACCGGGAGGGGTACAATTAAAACGTTTTGAAATTACCCCCTCCATTTTCAAATGCCCTACCCGGTAATCTGAAAACGTTTTCAGGTTACCCCGGGGGCGCTTTGAAAACGTTTTCAGATTACCCCTGGGGGTGCTTTGAAAGTGTTTTCAGGATACCCCCGGGTAATAATTCGCAAATTCATAATAAGAGAGAACTTGCACACGAATAAGGAGATTACAATTTCAATCACATAAATGCATACATGTACTACAGTTATATGAGACTATACACGCGGTCCTAATGATGAAATCACACGACGAAATCAAATGACGTCATATACTGACAAGTCCATTTCTTCATGAGCGTCATTGCTCAAATACCAATGCAATCTTGAATCATTTTGACGAAAATATATAAAAACAATAATTTTTATTAACTGTTGTTGGTTTTCTGAAAACTAGTAAGTGTGGAATTGCTCAGGTCATGTCTTGCATTTTTGTTAATTAATTGAATAAAAGCGCGTACTCTCCATAACCCTAATAGGATTCCATAGCTTCATATAATTATTGCATATTTACAGTTTAGAAATACGTGAATTATATGTCAATAAACCATGTTGACTGTGAATCATTTAGTATGAATTATAACCTGAAATATAAACGTTTTCGCCATGAAGAATCAACACAGGGAGGGGGGATTATTAAAACGGGGGAGGGAGTTTGAAAACGTTTTAATGTTACCGGGACCGGTACTTTGAAAACGTTTTAAGTTACCGGGGTGTAACCTGAAAAAGGGGGAGCTTGAAAACGTTACACCGGGGCCATCGTATATAATTAAACTATCGTTTGATAATGGCGTTAATCCCTCTTACATTTATATGCTAGAATCTAATTCAAGACTTGTAATATCAAATGAAAACAAAGGGGTTTGTCACGAAAAAAAAATCAAACAATTTTTTTTCGTGACAAACCCCTTTGAATGAAAAGGCATTGGTGTAGAAAATCTAAAAACATATCAACTTTTAAAGAAAACATCAAAATAACTGTAGCGGAACTTAGATGAAATAATCAACCCTGGAAACGAGATAAGTTATTTATGAAGTACGGCATTTCCGAGATAAAGCAGCCTTGAAGATATCTGAAACAACGGTAAGCCAGGGATTAAATGTGTATCAATGTCTATCCCTTCCGCTAGGAAAAAGTCACAGAAAAGAACTAAATTGTTATCATAAAGCATATTTGTTTATCCACACGCTCCGTTCCCAGCTAGAATATCAATCAATCGTGGTTCGTATGTCTGTTGTAGTTGCCTGTAGAATATGTGAATCCCATTGAAGACAGATTCATCAATTTTGATAAATATGTCAAATCATTCAACGATTTGACGTTTTCTTTATTGCTTCTGATCAATGTTTTTCTAATAACGCCTCATTTGCATAGTCAATTGTAGAAAAAAGTCCTCGAACTAGCCAAGTTAGTTGTGCATTGACTTTCCCAATTCATTTATTTATTTGGGTTTAACGCCTTTGTTCAAAGAGTTTTCAGTTATATACGGCGGCTGATTCATCTAAACTATACTGACTTGCCCTTCCAAAGGAACCGACAACTTCTACAGATGTGGAGAAAAAACAACAGTTTGGCAAAATTTTCATGAAAGGGTATGACCCGCCGCCACCGGACAGTCGAACCATGATCACTGGATTAAATCCAGGACACCGACCACGGAACAACGGCAGTGGCACTGACGTTCCAAAAATAACGAAACAACTTAAAGGATGGGGTACTGAATATAGAATGCTAATTATTGATAGATTGTTTGTTGTTATAGATGCTTTAAGAAAAGACAACCAATTATACAACTAATTGCATTGACTGATGTAAGCATGTGTGCAAGTCTTTCCGTTCACTAGGGGGCAATGTCTTGTTTTATCATCTACTTTAATAGAATATTAACAGAAACATGTCTTGTCTAATTATGTAATTGCTCCCTCTTATCGTCGACATTCCATTTTGGAAGTGTCTTAATTGGCAAGTTTCATTTTAAGTAGTCGCTTTTCTAAGATTTTATTGTTTTTAATTGAGTGAAATTTAAGCAAATCATGATATTTGATTACACCATTACAGGAATTACGGAATTAATAAATTTATCCCTTTTTATTATATTATACGTCGTTCATTAACTCCTTCAGAAAAGTCTGTTCGCGTACTAAACAAACAACTGCCCAACACCTCACGTAAACAAAACTTCAACATATTGAACTTGTGACTCATAGCTTAGTGGAAGACCACCAGTCCTACTGTTGATTTTTGATGTTTAGGAGTTGACAGATTCTTGTGAAGAACAAGTTTAGTACTGGTACTGGAAAACTAACCAAAACTTTGTCACTTGAGAAAAAAACACAAATCACTATGTTATACAGAATGAAATGTATGTTTAACGTTTCTGTATTAGTCAGGTATTTGTAGCACAATCCACGTCTCTCGGAACATGGGGAAATCTTTGTAAATACAGGCTGGTGACCACACACACTAGAAGCATCTTTATTTCGATCTTCTAAAACATGTCGGGAAGTTCTTAATGATAAACATTTTATCACATCACTTTCTTAATATTTCTGTCATGCAAGCATGATTAGCACCTCTAAGTTAAAACAGATGTGTAACAAGAATTATAAGAACACACATTTACCCACTACTTTATCTTTATCATCCAAGGATATTTATATTTGTTTGTCGGATATAAATAACTTTGGAATTATATATACTGTCAAATCTGTGTTAGCAGCTACCTCCGAATAAAATTATTCCATTGAATAAAGCCGACCTTTTGAATAAAGACCATTATTTTAAAAACGGTCAATAAATCTACTAGTATATCAAACTGACATCTATACGAAGACAATCTGTCAATAAAAGCCATTTTTGTCATTCCAAAGATGATCTTTGCTCACAAGTTTGACTATATATATATATATATAACCTCATGGGGACTTATTGCCTGACGGACAACTCGACATTATATCAGGAGTAAAAGTGAACTCCCACATGACCCTAGCCTTTTAATTAGGCCCGACGATCGGTAAAGACATGTCATTACCTCTTATTACATTATTGCACGCTGTCAAGAATAATACAAAACTCCCCAACTAACTATCATTTTAAATGAGCATGCAACAAGTAACAATGTGTTTAACGCCTCAACATTGCAATTGGAATCAGAAGTACCCATTTTCAGCTAAGTTTTTGTTTAGCTTTCTCAGGTATGCCCATATTTATATCTATGGTAGCTAAATTATGCCATGTTGTATTTTCGTTTTTTCGCCACAACAAAGCGAAAATGCGAAAAAGCGAAAATACGACAAAGTCGACTTTTCGCATTGTTACATTTTCGCATTGGCGTACTTTCATATTGAAGCATTGTTGCATTTCCGCATTTTTGCTTTCCGGTTACGCATGCGCGGGTAGTTTACATACACCTTATACAATTTGTTGCGCATGCGCTTTTTCACCGGGAACCGACTTTCCGTGTTTTGCATTGTTACATTTTCGCCACGAAAAAGCAAAGATACGACAGATGTAAGGCGAAAACACGACACATTTTTGGTGTCGTATCGCCGCCCTTCAACTGCCGCATTTTCGCTTTTTCGCCACGACAATACGAAAATGCAGCAATGCAAAGAGACGACAAAGTCAACTTTGTCGTATTTTCGCTTTTTCGCATTTTCGTTTTGTTGTGGCGAAAAAGCGAAAATACGACATGGCACAATTCAGCCACCATAGATATCGTTTCTCTAGTGGGAGATTATTGTGAACGTGGATGTGATAGAATTTCTATTAATGAAATTAATAACCAATTAGTACCAACTCATTAATTTTGAAGCATGGTGTGTCTCTCTTCTACAGTCGAATAGCAGACGGTTTTAGCTTTTCCAATACCACATCATAACCCCCCTCCCCCGCTAAATTCTACATAAAATGTAATTATACTACCATTAGTATAGGGACTTTTTCTAAATTTGGCCATGTTTGTTTGCGTCGGAGTCTAAAAGCTAATTATTTGGATTGCGTCGAAAAACTGAAGATCATCGTTCTCTGTGTATTCTTGCTAAACTATTCATATCTATCAAGCTCCGGTGGAGAACATTTTATTCTTAGATATCTGACTTTGATATTACAGAGATTATAAAAGTGATACCGCCGTTTATTCTATCTATCTTGATAACAAGACGGATGAAAGTAGACTATGTACGTATTAACATTAATACGTTAACGTATGTAACCATTATGGTTATATCATATTATAATGGTTATATAAAAAAGTTATTTCTGGAGATCATAATCTCCTATCTATAATCAAGGTAAGTATAATTAACCACTACGTGCCCTGATTCCTGCTACACTTAATTAATAAGATAAATGACCTCAACCAGTTCTGAATAATCGGCTACGTATGTTAATCATCTACAGAAAAAAACATTGTTTTGTGGTATATTATATATAATTCTCCCAAATCGCCTATTTGCAGGATGATGAAATATCAATTGTTGATTATTGTATTTGGAACCAATAAAGATCTACACAGAAGATGATAGTGTAATGTTATTAATTAGGGAAATTCATATCGGCCGAGGTTCGCTGTAGTGACCTGAGGCAGATAGCGCGAAGGCCAGTACAGCTGATCGAGGACAAATAGAATTTCCGTCACTAATAAGATTTTAATCAATAACTATCTACTACTTGTTTGATTTTAAAGATGGAGTATCAATTAAATTTAGGACATGCCTTTTCTAAAATTACAAGATTGTCTTAAAGCAGCAATGTTTAATAAAAGAGGCAGTTATTAGTGTCTTTTCTTGTGCCTTAACAATATTTGCATTGTGGCGAGCTTTAACAACAAATGTTAAGCCACCATTTCGTTATTCCATATAATTATTATAATGCCGAGTTGTCTTAATCAATTGAATGCATAGACTCCCTTTCTTCCGAGTTTTGACCGTATTAGCCGACTTTTTACTCGTATTACCGACAACTGTTTTGTATTGAGTGTCGTTTTCTTGTAATCCATCCCCGTCTAATATTAGATAGATTATCAATAGCACGTAACAATAGCTTAGAAAAAAAACAACATAATATATACTGAATGGTATTCAGTATGAAAATAAATCACAATACGGTCTGCACACATTGTCAGAAACAACACTACACAGGCTAATCAGGTACCGATACTGATCTATATCAGTCAATGACTGACGGACGTAAAAATAGTATACAGGTTGATAATGATGCTCGTGAACTCGAGCTCTCTGCCGAAAGGTATGAGTGTCTCTCTATAAATATCTCAATGTAGGAATGAGAGCTGCGAGCAAGATGGAAATGAATGTTCTAAAAATAAAGATTATCTTGGTGAGCGTATGTTACGCGGAAATATTAATAAAACCGATGTGAGTAAGCCTATTACACGTGTTATTCGTGCGGAAGACAGTCGATATTGAAGATTACTGAACAGCGTCTAGTACATTGTAGAGTTTAAACATTGGAGAAATCACAAGTGCTGTTTAACTAAGGATATAATTATAACAATAAGCGAGTGAATGGCTTACAATTATTTTGATGTGTCAAATAAGTTCGAAAAGATAAATTTCCAAAGTATGTAATATACATACGAACAGCTGACATTAATTTTCTTAGAAATGAATAATTCATTTTCTAAACGGATTCATTGTTTGTCTGGAGGTACCTTATTTATACTCCGAAATTTCTATTGTCAGCATTTTTAAACTCATGAACAAAAATGATTGCAGTCACTTATTGAGATGAACTATACTTAGTTGGTTTTAATGCTACAGTGTCTTTATTTGGATAACAAAGAATTATATATAGACCCTTCCTTGTGTAAGAAGTAAAGTAATTGTTCTACCAGACGAAAATTTGTTTTCAAAACAAAATTATTATTGAACTTTATTCGTTGTTAGATACAAAATGCCAGCTACTACAACATTGAATAGCTTACTCAGTAACAAACGTTGTTCAAACAACGACACTTGAGATATTAACCAGTGTTTACATATCTTTTGTATGTTAAGAACGCGCTGATATTTCCTGAAAGATGTGTTTTGAAATATTTGCCATTTATGATTCGCCGGCTAATTCGGATTGGGGTTGAAGAGGGCACATAGTTTTTATTATTTCTGTTTTTTTTAATGAGTTTAATCTGCATCAAATTGTCATTTAAATTACGATTACCTCGTGTGGACTTTGACGAATGGTATTTTTCTTGGGTAATTGTTTAATCAGAAAAAATCATTTGATTTCATTAAAAAACATGGTGATGAGAACAAGCGCACGACATTTGGAGATGCAGACGCTTGATTACGCGGACGTGGATCAATCTTCCGATGCTCCAGACGCTTGTTCCTCATAGTTACTCTCTGATGAATTAACTAAAACTATTTATAGTAACACAATTGGAAAACTTAATCTGACGGGGTATTTTCCTGAGGATGTAACAGTACCAAGTTATTATTGTACGATAACGCACGTATTACTTTGAGTGGAATACCATCTACATAGTGTCAGTATTAAGTCTATACCAGGATGTAATGTCTGTGGGAATAATGTATTTGATATTTTATTACAAGACTTCGGAGTAAACAAGACTGAGTTTGAAATTTCTCATAGGTAAATCAAAATCGTTTGATAAAGAAGTTTTGCAGGTATATAGAATATGAAGAGAGATAGCAAGAGGGAAACATTGGAAATCAGAAAATCTTACAGTAACGAGAGGAGTGAGATAAAATTATACTAAATGATTCGTGCTAGGAATAGTTCTCAATGTTAAGTAAAACGTTGTTGATGGTGTTTAGACTATGGATGAAGTATGTGTTCATAAAAAATCAGCTGTATCAATCAAAAGTTTGATAACATCGAATTATTATCAACTTGATAACACAATGAATTATTTTAATAATTTTTAGGAATACCTTCTGTGATAGGAATATTTTTTGGGATATATTTTTCATGCCATGTTTCAAATGCGCATGCAGACGGAATATCCAATTACTAAGTTCGACATGTATATAAAGGAAAATACGAGTGGGGAATTTAACGAAAATGATACCGACATCCTCATGAATGGATCTTACAAAGTCTACGATGCGGAATATTTCTCCAATTCGGACATTGTGCGACCGGAAGTTCCACAAACCGCGCGTGGTGTGTCCTTGGTGATTTTTGTAGCTATAGGATTTGCTTTTAATTCTTTCATGATAGTGTCTATAGTACCTAATCGGCGATTGAGAACGGTAAGAAATATACTTTTGGTTCATTTAGGATGCACTGGGCTTCTTCTATCACTTTTAATTAATTTATCTACAGCTGTTGTTAGTTTTACCGGAAAGTGGTTTGGTGGAGTGATTGTTTGCCAAATTTATGGATTTATACTATCAGTATTGACGTTTGTTACATCATGGACAATCACAGCACTAAGTTGGGACAAATATCAAACAATAGCCAGTCCTCTTCATCATTCGTTTTCAGCAACCGCTTTAAAAATGGCCGTCTGTTTCACCGTGTTCTGGACAATGGCTTGCATCCTCTCCATACCACCATTGCTCGGCGGCAGCCGGTATGTGTTTCACCCCGAGAAGGGAATCTGTTTTGTGTGCACAAAATCATTGACTGGAAAAATCTACATAGTCTCATTTCTGTTAGCCGCCATCTTTATTCCCTTGGGGATTATGCTGTTCTGTTACACGCACATTTATCGAATTGCAAGGACGCAATCAAGTCGTATAGCGGCCACAATGGTTCAAATGACATGTGTTATTCAGGCAACTATTGCACCGAATAGTCAAACTACCAATTTATCAATCAAAGGTACCAAAGCCATGTGTACTATATTCCAATTGATAGGAGCTTTTGTTATAGTGTATGTACCGTTGTCTGTGATACTTCTAGCCGAAATCTTCACCCCTGATGATTTCAGAATAAACAGTGTGCTTTCATCTACTTTCATTATGCTTTTTCTCTCTGCGCCGGTCGTTCATTCATCCGTTTATGGACTAAGAAACAAAATTTTAAGAAATTCCTTTCATCGCTATTTAAGACGTAAAATTAGATACTATTGTTACAAAGACAAACGTAAAAACAGTGTAAAATCATTTCGATCTTTCCGATCAGCATCATTTAAAGCTGGACTTCATCGAAAGAACGGAGGCACATCAGGACTTCGCCGAACACAATCATTTCCAGTCCGCGGGTCGCGTGGAAACGGTGGTGTTGGTCGTGGGGCCGCACGGAATGGCCGAATACCGTATGATAAACAAAATGGCGGAGCAGGGGGGCTCACTGTTCCTGACAAAGATTCCATTATTCGGCCACATTCTTATAATGCTCTCAATCCTGATTCAAGGACTTTAAAGGAAGAAGACCAACTCGATGACACACAAGAAGGAGAAAAAGTTCGTTTTAACATCACCATGGACGACGACGAGGAAGACTCGTCACGTTAATCATTCACGTTACTTTATTTATTTAATTTATTATTTTTATGTAAGTACATTGTTATGTTATTGTAGTTCGTATTGTTGTTTAATTAATAGGTATGCATACTTTCATAGATAATGTCATTGATTGATAATAACCATGTCAGATAATTGCTGTACTTGTGAGAGGTGTAAAATATTCTTGGATGATAATATCAGTGAGCAAACACAGATAAACAGTTGATCTAAATCAAATCAAGATCCAGCCTACCGTAGAATGAATCGCAATTCAAGAATTGCGCAAAGCCATCGACTATGTTGTATTAGAGAAAGATATGTTTCTGCTATGAATAACTGGCTTTTTATAAAAATGTGTCGACCTTAAGTTGATAATGTGTTTGTAAAGGTGATAAACTTAATGAATTTGCGTATTAAAACTTTAGGCATCATTTTGGAAATTGCTCAGAAACAAAAAAAAATGTAATCGGATTTATCTCACTTTGCTAAATCTTTTCCTCGATTTTATTGAAATTTTGCGCAATTCGCGATGTTTTTATTTCTTTTATTTCTTTTTAATTATCTTATTTTTAGCATTTATCAAACAGCTCCCCTTTAATCTAGATATAAGCTTGACCTATTACATGGAATATACATAATCGTGAGCTTTATTACTTTTATAAGTTCATTACTGGATGCCGTGGGGTATTTGGCTATAAAAACTGATAACATGCTATTTTCAACATGGGTATAAAACGATAATAAATAAATCGTCAAGTTGTATGATTAGAATTTTCTAGATAATGTGGAAAATGTCTTAAAATAAATAGTAAAACCTACAAGTATTGTTCGCGAGTTTGTGAATTCAATTTATACCATTTACGACATAGAGAGGCTGAGCAAAAGAGGTTTGAAAAAAAGATTAGTGTATCGAATAATATGTTCGTGAACAAAAACCCATACTTAGTCACATAATATTTTTGAATGTTTTCTCTTGCCAAACAATGCATAATATCCTTCAATATACACCTAGTTGAATTCACATGTCAAAGGTTGTAAAATAGAATTTATTAATTCTAGACTGAAACGATTTGCTGATGACATGAAATGCGTACGCCGGCACTTAGGAAATAGGATCTATCATAACTAATAACTAACTTCTAGTACCATGATATTAATCATTATTGCTTTTTTAAGAAACCTTAAGACAAAAAGTCAGAGCTAACTAGACATGTAATTTACGTTGTAATTGATATAATATTATGATTTTATCCGTTGTATGTTTACTACGAAGCAGTATATTCGTGAAGACTTTTAATGCACAAATGCTTAATAGTTTTCCGACGGGAAGAAATGATATTTGATACAGTGCATGATATTTCAGCGGTAATTGTTGTACAACTTAGACAATGCCGAAGACGTAAATAGAAATATTTGCTATCATGACCAGTTTGCACTTTTACTTCGATTTGTTATCGATCAAACAAATACATCCAAGTTACACTATACTATGTCAACAACGCCCACAATATTCTAAATATCGTAAAGATCAAATAGCTATGTATGATTCATATTTGTCAATACTTCATAAGGTAAACATATAATATTACACTTACTGTACGTGAGTTTTGATATATTGCTGTACTTTACGATTGTTGAGATGTTCGTGAATAAAATAATGTTGGCAAAAAATATTCAAAGAGTTGTTAGAAAGCTAAAAATAGATCAGTCCTGTTTTTATTTATCTTTATGTATCGTGTCTGTGTTACCGTACATTTATGTACGTATGATATTGACAATTGTTAAAGTTGTCGTGTATACAAAATATCGTGGAAAGATAATGTGCACTCAAAGCATGGCTAAAACATCATTATTAAAAACATCATAAAAACCAGTTATACCTACATTTTAAACACCAAGAACAGCAACATCATTACAACACGACTAGAATAATAACAACAACTACACCATCATTAAAAACACCACTAAAATAATAACAACACTATTGTCACAAAGACCACTAAAATAATAACAACATCATTGTCAAAAACACCACGAAAATAATAACAACAACTAAATCATCATTAAAACACCACTAGAATAACAACAACAGCATCGTCAGCATCATAATCAACAACAACATGGATTACAACAACAACGACAACATCATCATTATCACCGATAGCAACAAATGTCAACTAAAAAGGAACTTTTCTCCAATGAAATGATAAAAAGTCAAACCAAGTTTATCAAGAATTTTAATATTGTCATTATTTATCAATACAGTGTATTTACTTCAGCATTTTAAGTAAGTCTTCAGATATGTCTATACCAATAGCGTTAGTAACCAAATAAAATAATTATGTCGCATGTTTAATTAATAAACTTCGATTTGTCTATATCATATTTCCATAATCATAAATTATCATAAAAATAAAGCATCCGTTTATGAATGACCGTAAACACTTTATATATACGACGACTATCAAAAGTTTAACCAATTTCCTAAAGTAAGTCACAGGGAGGCAAAAGCCGTTAAAGCTGGCAAAAAAATCGCCCTAGTATCCTTGCTGTTGGTGCACCATTATACCTAAGTGAAAAAATAAAATGGATATAAATCCCCAGTCCCATATAAGCACGAATAGACGCGGCCGTCCCGGAAAGTGCCGGATCCCGCCGTATCATGATCCGGAATGATCCGTGCTCTTTCGCTTTTTTAGCGTCGACGGTCGTCCAATATGGAATTGGATCTTAAAGAAAACCGGGCTAAGAATAAGTGGACATTAAAAATATGGCGTCAGTCTTAATACAGCGATTGTCTCAAAAAGCACTTGTATTTTGAACTCCGGGTTAGAAAACAAACACTGACAGAATTAATGTCTGCGTAAAAAATCACTTAACATTCTAAATATAAAATGTCGACCAGGTCGTTCCTATTCTAGTAAATACATCAAATAAAATAAATACACGAAGAACATTAAAATTGCTTATCATAAAACTGATTATCCAGACCTAAAACCCTTGAATGTATTCACTGGTAACAAATTGAAACATTGAATATTAACGAGGCAGGGGTTGTAAGTAAGGTACTAAATAATCCATAATGTGCTATGATCTAAAAAAGTTTCTAATTAAACATTTCTGTAGTATGCGTGTGAACTTAATTAATTTAATGAATATAAAATGCACGAAACGAATTTCTTAACCGACTGTAATAGTGAACTATTTTTACACATCTTGACAAAAATAAATCTGCTTAATTGTAAACTCTACAGGTCATCGAAACGTGTGAAATCTTAATATACCAATCTTGTATATAATCATTTGACATATGAATAGTAAATAGTGATCATAACTTATAAACATTTACGCCGAAGTCGAAGATGGTTTTCTAAACATTCTTTATTATAAATGTAACTATTTACTGAAAGAATGTGAAGTATTTCTTAAAAATCTTTTTGTAATTTCAAAAGAATTGCTAGGAAGTTAATGTGCCAATAGTAACATTAATTGATTAATCGAGAATACTTGAGAATTTCACGAGGGCTGATAAAAATGTTCTATCAAATTGTATATGAATGTCATTTCTTAAACAACGGCGTAAATTATAGCCTCAAATTAGGTCCCAGGAACAGTACAGCTACTATCTTACTTGTATAACTTTCCATGCGCTTTCAAGAGTACCCCCCCCCCCCCCCCCAAAAAGGCCCGAACTACCTTGAGCTTGTGGCCAGAAGCCAACATTTGTAGACCTAATTATTTCTCAAAATATATTAAAATTTTGAAATGTTTAGAAAATATTGGGGATGTTGTCTTAACACGCAAGCGAAGACAGTTCTTGTATAAACGAATTTGCTTATGAGAGTGAGTTCTAAAATTCTTAAATATGCTGAGACGTTTTACATATTCTCTGTTCAAGTTTCATAATCTTTATGGTAACAAGATAAGACGATACTGTTCTTGTAAATTAGTGCAAGAACACATTACAACATAGCTTGTTATAGCATATCAGACACAGACGAAGGTCATTCAGTCTGCTTACTGTGTTATGTTCACATACCATTCTCTCGTCTGGTATGGTCGAATAATCATAAAACACATTAATATATATGCATCATTGTCTGGCTACGATTATTACATCAGGAAAAGTTGGTTTTGTATCGTAAATTATATCTGCGTTTTCACTTAAAGGTGGGGTGTTACCAAAGCTAAACATGATAATTTGAGGGATTTACCTTTAAGATTTTTCACATAGACATACAGGCAGAATGAAAACTGATCATTAGCCAAGTTATCTTTTTAAACTTTGCATGATTATGGCATATGATAACAGAAACGTTTTAAGCGAAACATATTGGGGGTCATGGATCTCGTTTTTGTGTTATCTGCCCTTGAATATGAATTTTTTGCTCATCTTGGTCATTTGAAGGGCAGATAATTCAAAATGAAGGAAAGCAATGCCTTGTTTATTTTCTTCTTTATGTAGCTGACTTATTTTCACATCATCATGAAATATTTCATGTATTAATTGGTAAAGAGTGGTTTGTTTATTTTTTTTTCTTTCGTTATCTAAACCAATGCCAATTTTCTTAAAAAATGGCCTAATTTTGAAAACTTAAACTGACAAAAGTAATATATATGTTTAACGAAACTGCAGAATATTTTGTATTATGACCAAGAATAAAATGAAATACATAAACCAAAAGTAAAAATATGGTATTAGAGATTTATGTATGAGTTATCTTCCCTTGAAATGACTTTAAACGAACGTCAGGACACGGGCTGGTAAGAGCAAATGTCGTGATTTTTTACTTTACGACAAAAAATGCAAAAAACTAAAGTTCAGTAGACTTACATCAATTATTTATTTCACGTATGTTAAATCTTATGCGTTTAGTGATGTCTTCTGTTACAAGACGAGTCAATTATGTTAAGTTAACCTATCGTTTTGCATAAGGGGCGGGGGACTTTAAATGTTACGTACATCCTAACATGACCTTTTTTAAATATCTAAACAGTTCATTATAAATAGTACTATTGTGCAATTCACATGTAATATTCCAATTAACATTGCATGGATATTTTCAAACATTTCATCCATGGTTAAATTTTCCTTACTGACTGAGTACACTTGCGATTATGTTTTTTTTGCAATAATGGCAGCATAAATTGTACAAAATTAAAACTCTTACATCTTAGCTCGTAATGTAAAGTGGTCTTGATGTTAATAAAGTTTTACTCTTGGTAAGATTAAACATAGTGTATTACATAATTTAAATACAAGGTAATTTTGACGTATCTCATGAAAATCATCGACATGATATTACATATCATTTCGAACACGCTTGCGTTATTGTGATACTTTCTGTTTACGTAACCCTATTTATTTTGTTCAATGGCGCATTGTTTCCTTAATCCGTAGTTATCACGAACTTTTTTATTTTATTTTTATTGTGAAGAACAAGCTAGAAAATTCATTTATATACTTGCAATTGTAGCAAAATGCGTGCCGGTAAATTCGCCATAAATGTAAGATGATTGTTAGATTTTGTAGGAAATCAAGGTTTTGATCAATTGTGATCAACTATAGAATACAGAGGGTTACCAAATCTTAGTGAGTCTGTTAGATTTACATAATTGAATTCTAATTTATTTGAGAAATGTATGTAATTACATAATTTGATACATATCTTAAACACACAAGACTGTTGATACGTAACATCATGATTTTGTTTTCTATTAAACCAGAATGAGTTTTCTCCATAAAACGATGAGTATTTTAAACACAATCACGTCTCAATGTTTCTGACATATAAAACACATAAACTGAGCAGTTTGGAGTATGCTTGGGAGCTTAGGGATTTGTAATGTTCGCTTTAATGTGTTTTAGTTTAACAATGCTCTCGTAAAGATTCAATGTGCTTTGAAAATGCGCAATAACCAATGTGAAACGTTGCCAAACTCAGATTTTAGTGGCTTAAAAATACAATCCGTTACTTTGCTTAACTGGTAGAAAAAATGTACGTATTGAGTTTTTAAATTTACTCTGTAATCACATTACAGAATCGTTTCCAATTAGGTCTGCTTTAACATCTGTAAACAATCAATTAGTTTAATTTACCACCAAGCCACCTGTCATTTGTAGGAAGCTGGGAGATACATAGACGCATTGTTACTATAAATAGAATATATATCAATAATGGTAATGAGCTTAACATATTGTACAACTAATGCATTTTCCATGCTGAAAACTTTTGACGGCAATTTTAAGTCAGTTCACGGTGATCATAACATAGCATGCACTGAGATAACACGTTCTTCTACGCATGAAATCGTTCATTTGTCGTAACGTAAGTCGTATTGTCAGAGAGATGATTCGTAGATTAGACAGGAATAATACTTAAAATAAACACAGAGACAACAATCGTAGCACTTATCCGCCATCACGCTGATCACAACAGGGATACATTTATATATATATACTCGTATATAGGTCAAAATGAAATAAAAACTTTCTAAAGAAGAAAATACACAACCAGTCGTAAATTAATCACAGAGGTACGCGAATTGTCTTGAAATTTGTAAAGCAACGTTTTGGAACATTCACAGGAGATAATTGATGGCTTAAAAGAATCAGTAAATCATTTACAACAGTTCAGTCAAAGATGAGCGTAAATGACAAAAATATTAAGTTATATTTAACAATTCAGTGCTTCTCCGATTCCGAAGAAAAGAAATAAAATGTTTCAGCAAACACTAGTTGTTACGTTGATATATTGATCTGACATTGTTTTTAACCAACTCTTTAAAGTTAAACATCATAAATTAACATTATCGTAAGGCACTTGTAATTCTAAACTAAAGAACACGGGGATAGAAATCTTTAACACTTGTTTCTTCAATTGGATCCTCTTTAAATATAGTTTTAGAGTGTGCTACAGCTATCATTATTTCTTGGGCGTATTTCGTTTAGACATTTTTAATTAGAATACCAGCGGAAACACTTACACAGATAGTTGAAATAAGGACTTCAAATGGGCAGAATATCAGAATAAATGTAAATGATTTAATAGTAATGATTGTAGTATTATTCAGAAAAAATATTGGGAAGTATTCATAAAGCACCAAGTTGTTGTTTTACCTGCATTTGAGTGCATATAATACGTCAATACTAATTTGTTACGGCCTCTACGAATTCAGAACAAGGCTGATACAGTCCTGTTTGTGCGCACGTAAAAACTACTGGGTTATAAATAAATGTAAAACAATGACAAGACACTTAGCTCATCTTAGGGAAGATATAAACATTTTATACCGTTTGTGTTGCATAACAAGGCATACATTATATTCATCTAACATTCTACCGACGAGTTTTCGCACTAAACTGGCTGTTTTCGAATGCAAGAGGTCTATTGACAACTTAACGAATCTGCCATAAAGTATAAATGAAAATTTATACGAGATGTGCCACAGTTTTATTATATTAATAATATCTGCATCCATGACAGCTACTTGTTAATGAGTTGGTAAAATACTTTATTTATATATAGAATGTAAATCAGTTCTAATCATATCCAGCAGTCAGCAATCAGATAAAATAAAATGATTCATATACCGCTAATAATAGACATTATTACATATCCCTAGCGCTTGTTTGATGAGTAAATGACACTCTTACAACTATTTTAGCACGTGATAAATTCTTCTATAAGTAATATCTCTACTTTGTCAGGAAGTGCTCTCTCTTTTCGGCAGGGATGAATATAATTATTTTGAATTTATTCCATGTTCGCGTCTCGAACAGCACGTTTGTTGTCCTGGCCCCAAAGTTGTAAACTCGAGAACAGTACCCGAGCTCAAATCTCGATTCCATTCTTAAAGTATTATGGTTAAAAAGATAGAGTTGATTAATCTTTAAACACATGTTCAAATCAAGTATGCTGACAGATTAATGTATCAATAATATCATTATTGTCTGATCATAATTAACTTTACTACACATAACTATATAATTACTATATTAACTACAAGATATGAGATTTTATAGCTTTATAACCTCGGAGCCTGTTTACTGAATACAGCATTCAAGACATGGGATGGATCCCAGACCTCTGTTCCCACCTATTACGGGGATAATAGATGGGGTTACCCATCAGGGGCCCGAAATTGAAAAAAGGGGGGATACAGCATTTAAAGCCCTAAGCAAGTTATAATTGATAGTGTCTGAGCAAAACGGGCATACCCATTATCAAATACAATACAGCACAATATATAATACTGGATTATTAAAGATCATGATCTGTATCCTTTGGTTATATTTTTGTTTAAGATACAAACAAAAAGAAGACTCTTTAACATTATAAGAAATACTTCTACCGAAGGTATATGATCTCTTCACTTCTCATATAACTACATAATGATCTGATCCTATAACTTAGTCATTAAATATGACAGTAGGATTTGGAAATAATCATGGGGTCTAATAAATAGAATGACCTGAGGATGGGACAATAACTGAAATTTTGTTGTCCAAAAATCCCGATGCCTGGAAATACTTATAAATGCTACAGCTAATCTCAGAGTTTGAACCCCAATTTCCCCCAAAAACAAAACAAAAAAAAACACAATTCTGCCTGGAAGTTAAGTATTTGTTAAATGATAATTGACGTGTCTGGTGAATATACACGAAATCTTGATATTATAAATCAACACGTAATGGCAACTAATCTTGATTATTTCTGCTGAACATGATGTATCTCCAATCGTTAAATATAAAGTAATTTTGAACAATGAGCATTTTATTCTTGTCTAAAATATCTCCATGCCAACGAGATTTTATTTTCGAACATTCTCCAAATTCTTTTTTAAAATATCGGTATTGGCAACACTTTGTTGTCTGTATTGGTTGCTAATGAGTGTAACATAACATTACCTAGACAAAGAGGTAGAACATACGTCGAGTATTCTGTACCCAATATTTTAGTTTTTATAACCAAACACTTTTTGCCAAACAATCATCGTTTCGAACCAAAAGCGAAACCAATTTCCCCCTATTACTTTTCTATTTTTCTCATTTAGCTCAATCTTATGTATTTGGTTAAAGTTTCGCCAGTATAATAAGGAGTGTAATTACTAATAAAATGTTCTGAAAGAAATATCAAGATTGTCAAGGTTTCTTTTTATTTCAATTTTTTTTTATCTGTTGTTTAACGGCCCATTCGACAGCTATGGCTATTTCAGAGCCGCCCTAGAGAGAGAGAGAGAGAGAGAGAGAGAGAGAGAGAGACAGAGAGAGAGAGAGAGACATAGAGAGAGAGAGAGAGAGAGAGACAGAGAGAGAGAGAGAGAGAGACAGAGAAAGAGAGGGAGAGCGAGCGAGCGAGAGAGCGAGAGAGAGAGAGAGAGACAGACAGAAAGAGAGAGCGAGAGAGAGAGAGAGAGAGAGTGTGGTGGTGGTGGGGGGGGGGGGGGGGGGCAGGAGAACCGGGCATTAATATTCAAACTCTTTTCGAATAGTTTTTCCTGGTTCTTTATGGTGCCCGATGTAATGCACCGATATACACCGCATCCGTTTCCAGTCATTTTCTTGACACAGTACATGCACTTGGCTCGATAGTTGGAAAGGGGAAATTTAAACATAATTCCTGAAATAATGAACTGGCCATCCCCAGTAATGTTGCAAACATCAGCTGTTCTGTCAGAATACAATTGACACAGTTGCTGAGAGAAACAGCAAGTAGAATTTTAAGAAAATGGAACAAATTTTTTTATAAAAAAAGTTAAATAATGGAAAAAGGATTGTCATAAATTTCACTTGTAAATACTAAACATTAGTTCTAATTTGTAATGATTGGATAACAATTAATACAAGAATATGACTCCCAGGATAAAAAAAACATGCGACATTCCTCATCTTGCCTGAGGCACCCCCTGAGTAAACAAAACAATAAAAATTCAAACCAGGTAAAAGAGATCGATTTAATACTAGTTTGTTTGTTTTTAAATAAGAAGTTTGCATAGCAATAATTAAATAATGTTAATTTATAGAGAGACTTGTTTTAATTAGGAACATATTACCTTCAAAAGTTTACAAAGGTTCCTGTTGCAAAACAGTTTGGTTTGCTAGCATTGGATTGGAAATACGGGTAATTATACAGTAATATAACATGATGAAAACGCAATAAAATGCATGCTTTTAGTGCCAGGCAAAACAAGCAATTTCTCATTAATTCCAATATGCGGCTTTAAGTAAATTCTTTCAAGTCAAAAGAATAGTTTATTCGCCGTTGCTTCATCATTTCTACACCAAAGTAACGCTATATGGATCAAAAACAACGTTGTTTTCGTGATATACCTACTATTGATTTAGCTTTGTCAAAGAAACAAGTTGCAACTAAGTTATTTATACATGTACAAAATGTAGAAGTGTTCTACTTGACATATATCTAAATTATTGCCAATAATAGTGACCTACTTAATTGAAAAGTTTGTAATAAACTGTTAGACAATAGATGTGTTTGTTTGATGTTTAAAGTAACGTAATTCATTAATTGAGTAAGCAGGTGGCTTATTTAAGTGGTCCTGAGTGGAGGTTAATTTCACAAAAAGGCAAGGAATTTCTTGAAACACATGCAAAGGCTATGTATCATAAGAACAATGAGTTCATTGTTTCTGGAACATTAACTTCATTATCCGAATTACCTCTACTAGGTCGGTGGCTTTCGTTCCATTCGGCACTCCTCGGAACATTTACTCGGCGCTCCTTGTATTTCTACGCACTAAAATGATTTTCTGGCATACCTGACTTATACACCATATTTTATTCTCACTTCGAACTATTTTTGTACTGATTTTAATGCATCGAATAAAACGGATGATAAGATTATAGAAGGATGTGTAATAGTACGTTTAATGTAAAATTCCAGTCGCATGATTAACAAGAAAAACTATAACGGAACGTTAAAGGTAGACGAATTACAAGAAGCATTGGTTTATGTTTTTTGTATGAAGTTGCTTTTTTAATAAAGGATATTGACTGTATATTTTATTCAATCCTCAATTATGGAGAGTATAACATATTTACATGTTATGAATAACACACATATATTGACAATCAGGAGCATTTGACATATGAATAAATTCATGTATATAGTTCACAAGCACATGGTAACATCATACCCTACATCAATCAAACCAAATGCTAACAAATTCCCCATTATCTGCTATGATACAACCACATTGAACTTCAAATAGCATTACCGATATCATGCCATACGGTCAACATTACAGAGAAATGCCAACATAACTTTCTTACCTATCAACTACATGTATTAACAAAGTAGCAGACGAACATTCAGGTTATGCGACGAATAACAAGTCCAATGACTGACCGATCAAAATGACCAACATCACCAGCCAATCAAATGGCCAGGATTACCCAAACTAGTAATAGACACTATACTATATACCCACAAACAACTAGAATAAACTTGTACCCATGACTAAAATTCGTCTAGAAAAGGTACTTCTTTGCACGATCTGTATTGTATTACAAACACGTGGGAAATTAACAATATGCTACAATGCAACCTCTCTAAAGCAACATCCTTTGGGAGCAGCAAAAAATTATGTTGTTGTTGAGAGGTTGTTGCTCTAGAGAGATTATAAATTAACAGTAAAATCATGCAGTGGAAAAAATCATGCTGTTGTTGAAAGGAGGTTGTTTCTACAGGGAGGGCCGCTCTGGAGAGGTTGTACATATACTGTATATATGAAGCTAAAAGGAGCGGTGGCGACAGTAGCTTTCTTATTACGAAGAACTTACAAATATGCTTGTTTATCATAAACTTGTATAGCGGACGGAAAATGTAGTGCTTGTCATTTTGGGTGAATTTAATGCAGTTTATGTGTGTAAGAATCAATATAAGTAAGCTCTTATTATTTGTTAAATTTTTTTTTTTTTTTGTAAAGATACGGGAAACTATTTACTATTTCTTAATAACAAGTTATTTACGAGGTACTTACATTGTGTTTAGGTTTATATTATCTTAAAGAGACGAAAATCCAACTTGGCAACTGATACAAGGCATTAAAACTAAGGAAAAGTCAATTTTTGGGTAAATGCATCATTCATAGATATTTAATGCTGCAATTATTTTATAACATGAAAAGTAAGAAGTAGCCTAACTTAAAACTTATTTATTACATTTTCCACTGCGGCGCTAACGTTAATATTGATATTTACACTAAACAGTCGTAAACAAGTGTTGTTTTTTGTTGTAAATAATCACAACATTACCATCCTTGATACGCTATAGTTTACTTTCTGATATAGTTATAATTCTAGATGAAATGAGTTTTGAGATTTTCAAAGAAATTCGAAAATAATCTGAAGAGGGTCTAGTTTTTGTTGGTGATGATATAGATCCGTATGAAGGAAGCAATTTCAGAAGGGGTCAATTGTTTGTGAAATCAAATACTAATACAACGACTATTCATTCTGTTAATTTTATTATTGCATACCTGCAGTTGTTTTAAAATCACTCTCCTTTTATCCGATTTCAACAACTCCACCAAATTACTCGGGTTGGAGCTATCATTTGGTATGTAGCCTGATTGGCTGATATTTATAAAACGAACTTATTTGGGGGGGGGGGAGGGTCTAAAACTCATTTACTCTCCGGCTCCTACGCCCCTGAAAAACATCGAGAATCAAACGAGTCTTATCGTATGCTTGTAGAAAATTGTATGATCTAACGCCTGATTAGTGAATTACTTGTCTAAGTGCTTGTTCAAGATCAGATTCTGGTACCCAAGGTGAAGCAGAAACGAATCATGGAAATCGAAAATATCTTCGTGGAACTTTAGTAGTTATAATATACATAAAATTATTAATCTTTTTAGTAAAATCTAAGTCATTTCGTGTAAATAATTGGGCGACTAATAAAAACAAGATGGTATCTGGTTTCGGAGATAATTATTTAAATACTGGCGTCGCGTGCGCTTCTAGATAAATGTATCATATTAAGACGGAACATGTAATTACTGTTTTAAAGAGATTTTCAGAGTAAGAAAACATACGACGGTTGTCTGAAATCCAGGTAAATCATCCTTTCGATGCAAACGAAATGAAATTGAATCATAGAATTCAGGGCTTACGAATGATATTGCTATCAAATCCACCAGTTTTATAATTACATAACATTTACAGGGTTTCGTAATTCTTGGCACTACTTCTCCGAGAATTTTCAAAGTTGGATAATTTGATTTTAATAAAATGAGTGTAAGTTATACGTTTAGTAAATAGTATATTATTGCATTTACAGACCGATATTAATACAAATCATTTCTTTACGAAGTGTTACATACGGCGTTTTGTATGCAGTCAGCCCAGGAAGGCTTTACAGTGATACACAATTTACATTTTGTACAAACCAGCACATTTATATCTAACAGAAGTTAGACAGAGCATTGCTTTAACTAGTGAATGTTAAGTATAAATAGTTTCATTTAAATATTCTTTAAATGTATAATATATAAATTAAAAAGAAATTGTCAGGTATTAATAAATTCTTTAACGAATTCTTGTTTTTTTCTAATTGCAAGTTATGTGAATATTTGAATTGTTCTAAAAACTGTAGTAACTAAGTCTTTTAAAGTTCATTTGTGTTGTATGAGAAAGTTTCAACATCGTTAAATAATAAAAGTATTTATTTGTCGATCATGTCTTAATAACAATGACTAATTGTAAAGTATTACGAATTATAATGGTAAAAAAGAAAACATAACTCAAGTTAAGTTGCAACGCGTTTCGCGGTTTAATACTTCGTCAGGCAACTAGTATATTGTTATGATGGTAAACCGTACCACAAAGTATAATGAAAGAATACGTTACAATTTATTTGGCCAAAATTTCATGAAAACAGGAGTTGATGTTAATGCGTGTACGTATACAAATATACGAGTATTATAACGTTTCGATGAAATATTTTATCAATGCAATCGACATATTTAGAAAGCATGAGATTCGAAGAAATAATTTATCATTGACCAATACTATTGTTTTATATTTTATATAACATTCATGGCAACAGAAACGTAACATTCCGCATTCCTATGGATATTATCACTAGGTAATTTCTGTGGTGCCAGCAATCTTTGAAGTCAGGAACTTAACGATGTTTAATTCATATTTCTTTTATCTTATTTTGATGCCGATGTTTATATAAACGTATAACTTTCTTATGTCTTAACTGCGCATTTACAGAAGACTATGAAATTCAAATTTCTTGTACCGACGGAATATCTAAGTTTTGGTGTGCGCCTCTAAAGGTATTTGCATTTATCACCAATGCCATAAGTTAAAGGACTGCACAACTAATGCGATCCTTACTTAAGGAATGAGTACAATCAGTGTGCAACATGTTAATTTGAAAAGATAATACCAATATGTACTAAATTCAGTTCCTTATGTAATATATTCATCCATTAACGTATCTAAATAGAAAACAATATGTCGTTCATAAAGTTTTTATGACAAGATATGATATATTAGCACACTTATAGCGTCTGTATTTAACCAACCTTCGACGCTACTTCATCTGAGTTCATTGTCTTTATTTTTTTTCTTCCACAAATTACCTGACATCACAGTTTGGTGGTTCAATTAACTTTCTTTGATAAAGAAAGGTAACAGATGCACATTTAGCAGATATCGAGGTAGCGGGAAAATACCTCAACATAGATTCTCTTGGAATTTCTGCACGTTCCATCTGTCTCGGATCATATGGGAGTTTAAAATTAAGGTGACCTTGAAAGTACGAAAAGTTGAAATTTCTATTGCATTATATTTGGTTTGTTTAAAAGTGTTTTCATAATCAGTGTCCACGAACTCCTTGATCAGCTTCCGTATTGTATTGCTATGTTTTTATTAAGAAAATATTAATTTTAGAAAGTTCTGAAACGGTCGCGTTATAAAGGCATATGCATTCTTGACTTAGAATACCAAGCATGTTTTTAATGTTCAAACATTTTCCTTTTTAAAGTGAAGTTATATTACACAACGATATGAATTTTCTTTAAAAAGCTGTGTGAGATTTAACACATCTTTCAGTATGATTCCTTTCAGTTCATTTTTTCCATCAGATCTACATCGTAACATTTTTGTAAAGAGATCACAAAACTCAAGATGAAACGAAATGATGCTCAAGCAGGTATGAAACTGTTAAACTGGAAAACAGAATTTTTGTCGATAAATTCACCCAAAACGTAAACTGTAATTTTATTTCACAAGATAAATCCAGATACATTTTATGTTTTGTTTTGTAATAAAAATAAACGGGGACGTTGCGATGGAAACAAAATTTTAAGAATATTTAACAAAACAAGACATTTAGAAGACAGTAATCAAACAGCATTCTGTTCAGAATTTATAGACGTTCATCGTCAGAAGTCAGCGGGGAAATAATGGACGAACAAATGAGACTGGTACTGAATTGCACATTAGCAAAGATTCCTCGACGTCAATATTGCATTAAAACAAGGAATAACTTCAAGCAATAAAAGTGTTTCTTGGAGTTTGGAGGAGAGGGTAGAGTCAGTGCAGTGCATTACATTGTCTGTTAATTCAACCAACACTATTTCAGAACGTTATAGAATACTAGTATACTGCGGTTTCATTTATCTTCGTTTGAGATAAATTTCAGGGATTGAAGCAATAGTTCAGTGGGTACACTACTTTTGAAAATGGGGAGTCGTGAAATCGAAAATCAATGACAATTTAAGCGTTAACAAGAAGTGTTTGTCAAACACTGATGAACCCCTAAAGGCCAACTGGATACTAAGACCGTGGTCTTTGATCTACTGACTTAAAAATCAATAGGGGTCTTCTACATGTGATAACCAACATCCCATCTAAATCTGAAGAGCTTAGGCCAAATAGATCTCTAGTTATTGCCCGGACACGATTTGGATACGGACCGACCGACATGTGCAAAGCAATAAACCCCATTTTCTACGAAAGGGGACATAACTGATGCATTGCACCGGCACTTTCCAAAAACAATATTACGTTCGTGAGTAGTTCATTTGATGAATAAGTTTCACCCGAAATACTCGAAACGAAACATATCGTAAACCAAAATATGCTGCTTAAACATGAGTCTATTGTGTGTTAACGAATGATAACAGCCTTCATGATTGTATCTCTGAGTGTTACATGTACGTTTCTCAAGAATTGTAAATATTTTATTCAGCATTTATTACACCAGACAGGAATGAAACTGGTGATTTATGGATTACATGGTTAGTCTATTAAGCTTTTCCTTTTTAAAACATCATTTAGGTCTTAGATGATTATTCCACAATTAATGATTCTTGAATGTCTCTTCAGTACATGCTTTTATCACTTTATCTACGTCATTGCGCTGCTATATTTACACATGAACAGCAATATCAAATAAACTATTTTTTATAAAAAAAATGTTATCTATTTCTGATTAATTAAGGTGGTTAATACAGAATTAACCGATTCGAACAAACATGAGTAACTGAATTAAGTAGGCAGCATTGAAGTTCAACATGAATCGAAGCTGATTCAGTTCTATTGATTTCCTGCCACCATAATTAAAATATCGAAATCCTACATGTAATTAAAACCGGTTGTATGATATTTCAGTCCTTTGATGTGTGGGAGTTAGTTACCCGAAACAGATTGGAAACATCTCTCTTATATTCAATTAATACTGTAATCAGCTAATTTAGCCAATACTTAAAGATTTGGATTGCTCGGCTGTGAAGCTATGTTGGTGCTATATGTTGAAAATCGTTCTTGTAATTATTAGATAAGCCATGCATTTATCATATTTTACGCAGGTCGAATAGTACTTTTAAGAATAGATATATTCTATTTTCCATGTATATATTTTTTTTTAAACAATTGAAAACATGTGCTTATATGTTTGGAGACTATTCGCGTCACTTTATCTACCATTTGACGACAAATAGTACATAAAATGTTGGGATATTTTTATGAAATAACTAAAAATAACTATTCTGCAGTGCCAATATAATACCATGTTCTAAGTTTCTTTTCTCAATCAAAATATAATAATTCTTTGGCCAAATCCTCGAACAAAGTTTATGTCACTATAAATGTAATTTCTCACTGTATATTGATATTATTAAGCTCTTGTCAATTCTAAATGGACATCTCCATGTTTTTTGTATTTTTACACATTGTATTTATTTATGTTTTTATTTATAATTTACAAATGATATGGTTTGTTTTAAAGTATTGACTGTACATATATACACATTCACGACCGAGATATTAGTAAAATTAGAAAATGAATATTGTTTTGCATCATAATTGTAATTGTTTTTAAGTAAATGATAAAAAAACACGTACTTTACGATTAGACATCGTTGTATTTGCTTCTCATGTGGTAACAAATTACGAACAGTACACGTGAAGTTGTTGTTAAGTTAAACGTTTGTAAGTTCTTGTGTATGAAAATATTTTGTTTCTTTTTTAAATATAATTCGCTGTTTTATTTTGTTGAATACATGGAATTGATAAGACATGTTATAGAATCGTCACAAGTGATATCTATATATCTCTATATATATTTGTATGTTTAACTGTTATAATAAAAAAAAACAATAGTGTAAAAGAACGTAGTGTATCTTAACTCTTTTATGTATTTTGTATGAACGCACAAGGCTTATTTCGAGGTTATTCACCACACATCTACACCGAGTAATTTTTTAAGCCTGCCCATTTCAAATCACCGAGGAAACTGATAAATT